>CAUYRH010002035.1:0-20143 GCA_963574655.1 Perodicticus potto
GTTCAAATCCAACCCAGGCCCGCCAAACAACCAAAAAAAAAGAAAAATGGCTGGGCGTTGTGGTGGGCGCCTGTAGTCCCAGCTACTTGGGAGGTGGAGGCAAGAGACTCGCTTGAGCCCAGGAATTGGAGGTTGCTGTGAGTGGTGATGCTACGGCACTCTATCCAGAGTGACGGCTTGAGGTTCTGTCTCAAAAAAAAAAAAAGGAACCCTCAACCTCTGGGGGTGCTGGGTTGGGTGGTTAGGTCAGCAGCTCTTTGCCAGCCTGTTTGGACACACTACCCCACCTCCACCAAGTAGAGAGGAAAGACAAAAATGTTATAAATTAAACCAAAAGAAGCAAAATGAAAACTTTAAGGGATAAAATTGGGGAAAAAACCAATTAATAAGGGTAGAAACACTAGCAAAAATGAAGTTCTGATTGTTGAAAAAGGCAACAATGGAAACTTATATTTAAACTAGAAAAATGGAAAAATAAAAGAAAGAAAAAAGAAAAGAAAAATCTTTAAGGAAGATGTTGAAATTAAAAACAAAACAATAACAAAAACAAACAAACAAACAACAAAAAAGGAAAAAACAAAAAACAACACAAAACAAAATAAAACCAAAAAGAAAGCAGTATATATCTTGCTGAATATTGTCTGGGCAAGAGGTGATCTTCTGGGGTGTGATATGTTAATCACAATGTTGATACGGCTATACAAAATGGAGACTGGAGGCCTCTAATGTTTTCTCAAACCCCACAGTGTGGAGAGCCTAAATCCTCCTCAGCCTGCTTAGACGGCACTTTAAATTGCTAACTTGGGCTAAGCAGAAGCTTTCCCAGGAAAGCGCTTGTGGCTGGGATCACTCCTTAAGTGGCTATCCACTTACCCAGTGTGCTAAAACCGGTCTCATCCTATGCCCCTGAAGGCTAAGGCTGCAAGGCATCTCACTCCCTGCCTTTAGGCTACTCAGTCACTAGATTACTCAATCCTACCCAATGCTTGTTCTGCGACACTGAGGGTGGAGCTTGCCAGGGCAGTTCTCCCACAATGGCTCCACACAGCCCACAACCAAACACAGGTAGCTCTGTTTGGCTCAGTGGCTCAGTCTGGGGCCCTAGACAACATTCAAAGACCTCCGCACTCTTGCCCAAGTTCTCCCAAGGTAGGTCAACTGAGTGCTAAGTCCAAAAAAACCCCAAACAGCTCACAGGTAAGGCCTTTTCAGTTTGCAATCTCACTGCTGCTGTACCTACAGCTGCTGGCAGGATTAGACCAAACGAACACATGCAACCACTTGGCAGATCTCCACTGCTTTTGCCTTCCTCAGGGGGTCCAGAAATCTCACGCTGTCTCCCTGTGTCCCCAAAGGGATATTTCTGGGCAGATCCTGCCAGCCAGAGATGCCTGAAGTCTTCTCTCCCCAGTCTAACCGTGCCCATTTGCAAGGAAGCTGTTACTCGGCTGCCATCTTGCTCCTTCTCTAAGTTTTTGTTTCTTAATGTATTTTTGATGAATAGCTCTGTGATGAACATTAGTAAATACATCTTTGGGCACATCTCCACTAATTTCCTTAAATCCCTGGAGGTGGAGTTGTTGGGTTGGAGGGGACCATCCTGGCCCTCAGAGTGTCCATCTGTTGCCAACCTGGCTGTGGAAGTGGCCTTTTCGTGGGGAGGCTGCCACAGGAGAGTAGGACTTGGGAGACAGGAAAGGTGGATGCAAATCCCATTTCTGACACTGTGTGACAAGTTAGCTAATCTCTTGTCTCCTCATCTGTAAAATGAGGATTCTATTATTGGCTACCTGGGCTCTGTGAGGATGAGATGGGGTGGGGTGTATGTTAGTCCATAGCAAGCATCCCATCAGAGAGGGTTGGGCATAAAACTTGACTATGAAAAAACATACAAGACAATCTGATTAAATAGAATTAAACCACATTCAAGAATATAGCATTTTTTTTCTTTTTTTTGCGATAGAGTCTCACTCTGTTGCCCTGGGTAGAGAGCCATAGCGTAATTATAGCTCACAGCAATCTCAAACTCCTGGACTCAGGCAATTCTCTTGTTTCAGCCTCCAGAATAGCTACGACTACAGGCACCTGCCACCACATCCAGCTAAATTTCTGTTTTGGTAGAGATGGGGTCTTGCCCTTGTTCAGGCTGGTCTTGAGCTCCTGAGCTTAGGCAATCCACTCACCTCAGCCTCCCAGAGTGCTAGGATTACAGGCGGGAGCCATCGCGCCTGGCTCTAAAGATAAAAGTTCATTCTAAATTAGTTTGTAAGTTCAGTGCAAACCCAACAAAAATTCCAACTGGATTTCTTTTGAAGAACTTGATAAAATCAATCTAAAAATTTGAGGAAATAATAAAGAACATTTGTAGCAAAGTCATTATGGAAATAGGAAAGCAAAGAGGAGTTTGAGGACCAGAGAGCCACAGTAACACTAAAGCACAGTACTTGTACCAAACATAGGTAAATGGACTACTTTAGCAGAACAGGGAGATCACAACAGATCCCTTAAGATCAGGAAAATGAAGTATTTGATGAAGGTGGCAACAAGCCAAGGGCCATTTGTTCCGTTGGTGAGATTTGCAAAAGTAGATTCACTGTATGAAACATGTAGAGCTGGAGTCCAGTTTATGCCACATACTGAAGGAGGCCCCAGATGAATTAGAGGCCTGGACATGAAAAGTAAAGCTTTAAAACAAGCAGGAGGGGTATGTAAGAGTATATTCTTATAACTTTGGAGTGGGAAAAGGCTTCTTAAACAAACCTTAAAAGTCAAAACCAAAAGGTAAAAGATTGATGAACACAACTACATTAAAATTAGGAATTCCAGTTCAGTGAAAGACTACATAGAAAAAAATTAGGAGACAGTTGATAGCCTGGGAAAGTTTCGTACCTAAAACAGGTAAGGGAGCCGGGTGCAGTGGCTCACATTGGTAATCCTAGCACTCTGGAAGGCTGCTGGGAGCTCAGGAGTTCAAGACCAGCCTGAGCAAAGTGAGACTCCTGTCTCTACTAAAAATAGAAAAACTAGCTGGGTGTTGTGGCAGACACCTGTAATTCCAGCTACTTGGGAGGTGGAGGCAAGAGGATCACTTGAGCCCAGGGGTTTAAGGTTGCTGTGAGCTATGATGCCATGGCACTGTACCCAAACAAACCAATCAATAAAATAGGTAGGGGACTCCTACAGATCAACAAATGAGATAGAAGACCCATTATAAAGCTGGCCAAGAATCTGCATAGACAGTTCATAAAAGGGAGAGAACAAATGGCTTATGGGGATATGAAGAAATAATGACTGTCCCTAGTCCCTAGAAAGATGCACTTTAGAGCTATATCCTCAGAATGTCAAGAACCAGAAAAGTGGTTATGGAGAGGCAGGAGGTTGGGAACCCTTGTGTACTGAGATTGGGAGTGTAGCTGGTGTAGTTGTTCTAGAAAGCACCATCGCCTTACACAATGAATTCAGACTTGTGTAAATGACCCAGCCATCCCACTCCTGAGAGAAATTCAACCCCACACCTGGAAGCAATTCTTCCCCACGTGCAAGGACAAGGCTAGTCATTGTGGCCTTGTTTATAGCAGAAAGAAGTCGGAAACAACCTCAGGGACCATAGACTGGATAGCGATAAGGAAAAGAGGGTAAATGTGTACCATGGGGCAGCACACCACAGGCGGAAGTGACAAAGTTGATGTGCTCACAAGCTCCATAGTGATGGGTTAAAAAAGGCAAAACGCAGCATGGGCACATACCATTTATGTAAATAAGGTATACACACTCCAAAAGCATTACTCCTTCCTTTACACAAGTTCATTGCAATGGATACATATTTGGAGACTATATCTTATCTATTAACGGGTGCACTTGGGGGTGACGAGTGGGAGAGGAGGGGTATGAGATGAAAAGAGCAATGAGCAAATTGGACAGGGGCTTCTGTAGCCTGAGGCGGGCCCTGTGCTGGGAGCTGGAGGGAGGTGGGCTTTCCCAAGTAGCGGTGCTGGTGCCTTCTGATGCCAGGCAGGGTGCCCTCTAGTGGGAACAGTGTGGCAGTTCTGGCAGTCCCAGGGCATGTTTTCCAAGGCACCTCCGCAGCACTGCAGTGACTCAAGCAGCTTTGGTCTGAGAAATGGGCTGCAGGTATGATGCAGCCAGGGGCCCCTGGAAGAAGGGAGGATAGGGTAATTATAAGCATTTCTGGGCCAGTTTTTCTTCCTGATTGTCATCTGAAATGCCTCCTTCTCTGGCAAGCTTTCTGAACTGCTAGAATCGGGGACTCTTGGGGGCATGATGTCCCACACCACTCTCCAGGCTACTCCACTCCTGTTGGGTCCCTCCAGGGACAGGGAGGCTCTGGCCAGGTTGGGCAGCCTGAAGTGGGCCTTATGTTGAGCCTCAAACCAAGTCCTGTCACTTGAACACATTGGTTGTCCTATATCTCTTTGGGTGTGCTCCATAGCATCAGCCCCGCTCAGCATCTCACACATCCCCTCCCCTCTGCACCAACCCCACCCCCAAGGCACCCCCCAGCCTGCACCCAGGACCCTCACAGGGCAGGGGCTCAAGGCCGCAGGTGCACCTGGTGCCCCTCTGGGTGCTTCTTGGCCAGCCCAGTCCTCTGGAAGTGGAGAGGGGCTCAGACTGGTCTCTCATATGGTCTGAGAGCAGTAGACAAGGACGGCCGCTGCTCTGGACACTGAGAGTCTGCAGCGCTGCTCAAGAGGGCAGAGTCCCTGAAACAGAGACGGTGAGCGGCCCCTATGGAGCCCTGCCCAGACTGCAGAGTCACCAGGAGAACACAAGTTGGTTGTTAAAGCCACCAAGTTTGGGGCTTAGTAACTGCTGTGGTAACTGGAAGAGACTCTTACCTGGATTCCACAATTTGTGATCACTCTTGATTGTTAGTGTCCTTTTATTCCGGAGTTCAAGATATTCTAAATTCACTGTGAAATTTCAGTTTGATGCTTCACTCAACCTCTCCTGGCCCTCAGCCATCTCCCCACACGACCAGGCCAGCCCGAGTCCAGCCCCCACGGCTTGGCAGGCTGGGTCTTCTCATCTTGCATTTTCACCCTCCTCATTTGAGATTTTCACATATATTGAGTCAACAGAGGGGCTGTCAAGCAGGGCTCTGCCTAGGTGACAGCTTGTGAGGGCAGCAGGTTCAGCAGCTGCCTGTAATTTTGGGCGGTGGTCCCACAAGCCCATGGTTGAGGGCTTGGTTCCTGGGAGGTCTCCTACACCAGTGCTGCCTTGCAATGTTTGGCCATACCTTGTCCTTGGTAATGCTGGGTGACCTTCCAGCCTCTGCTTCCCTCCAAGATCTCATGGGCCTGTGACTATGGGGAGTGGTAAATGGGTCCACTGTGCAGCTCTTTTAGTTGGGGGCCACTGGCACCTCTTGGGCTCAGCTCTGGGCATGGCTGCAGATCTGGGGCCACAGAAAGGCCCCATATGCTCTCCATCCTCACACGGCGAACATCCTAGTTTACTGTCCATGTGCCTCACTGGCTTTGTAGCTACTTCACCTTAGAAACCAGAAGCTCCCACATCTCCTTCCCCATCAGTGGCAGAAGACTCAAAGCTGCTCCCCCGAGTCCCCTCTTTCTTCAGTCTGGTGATCGGCACCCTCTTCTCATCACGCCACACCCCCAGAATCTCAGCTTCCGCCTCCTGCCTGTGCCTTGCCTGGTCTCGTCCTGGCTCTCTGTCCTCACCCCGTCTCTGTCGGTCTCATTTAGTTTGGAAATCCTAGAAGGGGATCTAGTCACAAGCAGGGACCTTCTGCTGGTGTGGAATCATGAGAGAAAGAGTGTTCCGCTTAAAACAATATTAAATACAGGGTGGATATAAAGTTTGTGTGCAATTTAAAATAGTCTAAAATAGCAAATTGCATATGAACTTTGGACCCCTCTATATGAGATTTGACGCAAAACTCTTGAGTGCAGATGAAAATATTTCTAAAACCGCTCCTGAGGCTTTCCTGCTACATCAAGTGTCTGGCATGTAACGTGAAGTTTACTCCACGGCTCCGGGTCGGGGGGATCACAGTGTAGTCCCATGGGCTCTCGGAGACTACCCTGTGCAACCCTTCCTATAACAGGCAAGGAAGTGGCTTGGACAAAGGGGATGTGGCTGGCTTCGTGCCGCACAGCCAGCGCAAGGCCGAGATGGGCCATCCACCCCCATTCTTGACCATTTAGTGAACACGCAGTATGTGTCACCTGTGGTGCTGAGTGTGTGGCACGGTTATCCTAAGTAATCCTCTCAGCCAGCTCAGCCAGGGCTGTGGTCAGCGTACCCTGATGCTTTTATTGTCTCTTACTCTATGCAAAGAGGGCCTGACATGGGTCGCACTGCCCAGGAAAAGGCAAAGGGCTTGTGCCTTTCCCTTCCATTCTTTTTCCCACTTATTTTTGATGTAAAACTTGGATGGCATGATGGCTTTTAGTTTAAGCTCCAGGGAAGCAGAGCTCACTTAACACCAGGTGCTGAGCTGGGCGGCTTTTCGCAGGTGTGTTCCAAGTACCAGCCATCATCCTTGTGGCATGTGGGGGATGCACTGAGTGCTTGTCATTAAATGGAAGCAGTGGCAACTGCAGATTGCCCGTCTCTGTTAGGGTGCCTTGCTCTCACGTCATGAGACCCAGCTTTCCTGCTGATCTGCTGTGTGACCAACCCATTAAGCTGAGCCTCAGTGATCTCTTGAGAATAATGCATCTTCCAGAGACTTTCATGAGCCCGGCCTCCAGGTGGTTTTAGGTTCCCTTCTCACGTCTCATCATTCTGCACGGAGCCGGGTTCCAGCCATGCTCCACCAGCTGCACGTCCCTGAATGTGTCTTTCACTCATGACCTTGCCTTTGTACATACCATCTTCACGCCCTGTTGAGAACCTGGGGCCATAGATGGTAGGTGACTCGTGTCAGGCTGCACGGGCCAGAAGAGCAGGTGGGACGTTTACCTCGGGGCCTGTCTGCCTGCTTTTTGTTGTTGTTGTTGCAGAGACAAGTTTAACCACAAGAGGGTGGAGGCGGCCGTGATTCCTCCTGTCTCTCACATCCCAAATCCAATGTGTCAAGAAATCCAACCAGGCTTGGCGCTCTTAGCATAGTGGTTACGGCGCCAGCCACATACGCTGAGGCTGTCGGGTTTGAACTGGCCCACGCCAGCTAAACAACAATGACAACTGCAGCAAAAAAAAGACTGGGCGTTGTGACAGGCACCTGTAGTCCCAGCTACTTGGGATGTTGAGGCAAGAGAATCACTTAAGTCCAAGAGTTTGAGGTTGCTGTGAGCTGTGATGCCACGGCACTCTACCAAGGGTAACATAGTGAGACCGTCTCTGTCTCTACCACCTCCCAGGATTGCTGCATGTCCATCCTGAGCCTTCACCTGCCCTTCACTGTGTCCTCACCTGCAGTCTGTTTTCCAGTCAGCCAAGTGGTCAAGACTACATGTTAGGTGATGTCAAGCCTCTACACAAAACCCTCCAAGCTCACATTGCACTCTGCCCAGGAGCAGAGGTCCTCACCACGGCCTGCTGGCCCTTCACAATCCATGCACAGGCCCTTTCTCCCTGTGTCTCTCTGAACTCTCCCTCATTCACTGTGAAAACCACACCAGCCTTCTTCCTCCAGGTGGGAGCACACAGGCCTTTTCTCACCCGGGGACTTTGCTCTGGCTCTTACCCCAGCCCACACGGCTTGTCCTTTTATGCCCTCCAACCCTTTGCCCAAGTGTCATCTTTTCATGAAACCTACTGTAACCACCTTATCAAAATTGTACCCCTTCTTTCTCCCAGTTTTCCTGATTCCCCTTATCCTGCTTCTTTCTAATTTCCATACCATTTAATATATAATTTATTAAGTTCTCCACTCATCTGATATACCCCAAGCTCATGGCAATGTGCCTGGCATATAGTAGGTACTCGGGAAACACTGGCAACCGAAAGAAAGAGAAAAACAGAGACCAGCATGAGACACCCCCTTGTGCCCCAGAGCATCATTTTGAATCCCAGTTTCCATCTTGCTTCCGTGTTTAGTGCCCTCACCATGTGGGAGCCCTCAGGCCTGTGGACACGTGTAATTCTCTTCCCCACCACTTGGGGTTAGCGTGGGGAGTCGCTTCTGTGGCCAGCAAGCAGCGATGTAGCCAGGTGGCCACAAGAACAGAGGGCTGGAATAAGTCTTTTCTTACAGCATTTGATTATAGGCTGTCTCCCAGGGATCCTGCACTGTCTTGGTTCACTCTCGGAGCTCTGTCCTGCTGATGCAGAGAAAGGCCTTTGTGTCAGACTGCTGCTCCCTTAAGTTGGGGCGGCTCCTACTCCCTCTGATGTTCTACTTATAAGGGGCGATTCTGTTCCCCTATGAGGGGCACAGGTGTCTTCCTCCTGTGAGGGATGTGTGTTGTGTGTGTACACGTGTGCGTGTGACAGAGAGACACACACCAGGAAGACCCCACTCATCTCTCCTATTGTGTTTGGCTCTTTTCTTGCCCCTCCATCCCCACCCCCTGCCTGTTTCTCCAAAAGAGAGATGATTTGTTGTTCTAGTCCTCACACACAGAGAGCCCTATGCAGGCCCCAGGGGCTGGGGCAGTTTGATGGCAGCGGGGCTGCCAGGTGCTCCAGCACAAAGGCAGGTGCTCCTCCTTTGGGGCCCAGTTCCATCCTGTCCTTCTGGGTGTGGCACGGAAAGGTCTTGATGGGAGGAGTCAGGGTGAGTGGTCCCAGCTGAAAGCCTCATCCTGGTGGAGCTGCTCATGAGTGGGGGAATTTCTCCGGGCAGCAGGCTTGTGTCGTGGCTCTGCCTGGTGGCTTTGCATATGCCTCTGCTCTCCTCCCAGAACATCCCACCCTCTACCACCGGGCTTTGGTCCTGCCTCCTCTGTGACCCTCTGGCCAGCTCTGAGTGACTCTGCTAAGAGGCCAAGAGCTCACCACCGTGACCTTCGCATATTCAATCCTCATTCCCCCTCTTGCTGCTGCTCTTTCCTGCCTTGGGTCTCCCCAGTGAAGCCCAGGCTCCTCCTCCTCCAGGGCAAACCAGCCTCCTCCCTTTATTTCTCTGGGCTATAGATTAGGGCCTGCTCTGGGCGGCCCTCAGCACTCACCTGCCTAGTGAAGGCTCCTCCTCTAGGCCGTGCTAAGGCTAGCGGGTGGGCCTGGCACAGAGCAGAGGCTCAGTCAGTCCTGTGGACCAGACATCAGCCACTCCCGCCTGCATCCAGCCTGCTCGATCCAACCAGGGCTTCCTGAAGACCGCCTGCGTGCAGTTGCCGGGGGATGCAAAGGTGAGTGGACACACAGCTGCTGTCCTCAGGGGGCAACACAAACTCAGCTCTGTGTTATTCGATGGAGTGAAGTTCAGGGAAATCATGGGGGAGGTTTGAAGGGTTCACTCCACATGTGCTTAGCCCAGAAGGATGGGCAGGTGGGACCTTCATGGGACATAGGCCCTCTGGAGTCTCAGGAATGTGCTGGCTCAAGCCCCCGACTTGTCTAAGTGAGATAATGGTCCCTGGTACACGCACAGCATTGGAGGGCATTAGGGGCTTGATAGATAGGTCTAGGCCTGTGTGGGCGGGAAGGCAGGGGCAGGTTACTGGGGCAGGTAACATGCCTATTACAAGAGGCGGGTTTCAGCCTTCTTCAGGGCCTGCCGAGTGGGAGATTCCCACGCTCGTAATGGTGATAATAACTTTCTGCTGCCTACCATGTTGTTGGGAGGTCCATTCTCAGCCTGATAAAAGCAGGAGGAATAACAGGTCTGCATCATGCTTCAGTCTGCTCCAGCAGAGCGAGGCATGGTGAGCTGTTCCTGCAGCATCAGCTCTGGCCACGGGGTCAGGAACTTCATCTCCTGCTCTGCCATTGTGCCCAAGCCTGGAGCTTGCAGCTGTGTCAGTGCCATGGCCTATTGTGGGGATAGTCCCTGGGCCGGGCGGCAGGCACCTCGGAGGCTTTGGCAGCCAGAGCTTCTATGCAGTGGGGTCCCCCAGATCGAGGTGAGTTGTGCAGGGCTCCTACACAGTGGAGGGCAGCTTTGGCTACTGTTCAGGGGCCTTTGCAGGCCCAGCCCCCCTGCATTATGGCCGTGACAGTCAACAAGAGCCTTCTCACCCCCTTGACGTGGAGATCGACCCCACTGTGCAGTGTGTGAAGCATGAGGAGGAGCGGATCAAGCGTCTCCTTCATCAGCAAGTGGGTCTGTGAGCTTAGGAAGGGGACAGGGACTTGGAACTTGATGATGGTTGGGTTCAGCTTCTCCTACTACTGAAAAGCTCGTGGTCTTGAGAACATGGCTGAATCAGGCTCTTGGTTTTCAGATGTTTCCATGAGGGTCAAATACTGTGATGGATGTGAAACACCAGACAGAAGGGGAGGGTTTATTTCCGTTGCTCACCCTGCCCAGTGAGACTGAGTGTGGTCTGTGGCCCATCTTCTGCATCTCAGCCATCGCACAGAGGAAGGGTGCGGGTGGGGTGGGCAGCACTGCCTAGCCTGGTGTCCGACCTCTCCCTCAGAAGGGATGGCGGGGGAGCCAGGAGGAGGAGGAGGGGCCAGAGGCTCCTATCCTGCTCCTTCTTGGTGGGGACTTCTTAGGAAGGCTGTGAATCCTTGGGACTTCTGCCCAAGCCACCCTCTTCCCCCCAACATTTGCAGAGATTAAAGGCAGCCCATTGAGAAACTTAGGGGGTGGTCCATGGAATTGTGTTTTTCTGATGCTGTGGTTTCTGAGCCCTTCTGGTTAAGTATACAGCTCTGGTTTCCTTCGACCTAATGCTGCCCCTCTGAGAGCTCACAGATGTTGGGCGAGGACAGCCACGGAAACCTGAGGAAGGAAAGGCTTATCTTGTACGGCTGAGTGGTGTGCATGTCTACGCCCAGGAACTGTGTAAGAAGGCACACTCCAGGGTGATGGTCTCAGACTGACACCACACTCAGACATAGGCTTATCTGCACACACCGGTTCTGGACATCCACTCTTAACATGTTGCCTGCCAAACCACTCTCCCCTTCCACTGGCATGAGGAAGCTGCCCGTGGAGTTATGCAGGTTATTCATTGCACAAGGACACCCACCAAGGGTGGGGTAGGACTTGGCTGTGGCTCGATGAAGGCTCAATATGACAATATCGCCAGCTGCAGCTGGGCTGAGGCCGAGACTTGGTACCAAACCAAGGTACACTGGAGGGCAAGAGGAATAGCCGTGAGCTGGGACCTCTTGGGAAATGCACCCCTGCACTCCAGGAGGGCCGCAGTGGGGGCCAGGGCAGAGCAGGGCAAGGAGATGAGCACTGCACAGCAGTGGGCCAGCTGACCAGGCCACTATGACATCCTGCTACACCCTCCAGCCACCTGTTTGTGTGTGTTTACCTCTCAACCCTCAGTGTGAGGAGATGAAGGCCACAGTGACCTGGAGGGCAAGAACCTCTGCAGAACCAACGAGGACATCAGTGAGCTTAACTGCACGGTCCAGAGGCTGACAGCCGAGGTGGAGACCGCCAAGCAGCAGTTTGGGGGTTGCTGAGACCCCAGCCGGTGCACCTGATGCTTCTGATCTGATTTCTGCTTTCCTCTTATCTCCAGGGACTGCCACTAGCTTTGGCGAGGTGTGCATTTGAACTGTGCCAGGGCACATTCCTGTTGTCCACACACAGGGCTCCTGTTTCAGCACTTGCTATTTTCTGACTTTTGAATCATTGTGCATCCAATAGGTATAAAATGGCATCTAATTGCTATTTTAATTTCCATTTCTCTGGTTAACTACTTGTCATTTGCCTTTCCCCTTGTAAATATTGCCTGTTCATACCTGCTGTCCATTTTAAAATTGTGATTCTTTTTTCTTGGTGATTTGTAGCATTTCCCTGTCCAGTCTATTTAGATTGTAAGCCTTTGTCAGTTACACCTGTTGCAATTAGCCTTCTCTCATTCTGCCACTTGTGTGTTTGCTTTGCTTGGTATCCTTTATTAGGCAGAAATCTTTAACCTAGACTTGGCCAAGTTCATCAGATATTTCCTTAATGGTTTATACTTAGGAAGTTTTGAGGTAATAGAGATGTCCTCTTACTACTTACCTTTGTCCTCTACTATTTTTATGGTTTTACCTTTCACATTTAGGTCTTTAATCCATCTGAAGTCTATTGTTTTGTATAGATAGTAAGTAGGGTTCTAATTTAATTTTTTCTACAACAGCAGAAACCATCCACTGATTTGTGATTCCTCCTTTTTCATAATATTGAGTTCCCGCACATACCTAGCTCAATTTCTGTCCTCTCCCTTTTGTGTGGCTATTCTCAACCACTATGCAGAATGTATCATAAGTAATTTTAGTACTATTAATAGGTGAGGTGACAAAATATGGAAATGGTTTACTTTTTAGAAGTGAAATTATTAGTTGAGCATGGTGGCTGCACCTGTATTCCCAGCTACTTGGGAGGGGCTGAGGTGGGAGGATCACTTGAGCCCAGAAGTTTGAGTTTGCAATGATCTATGGTTATACCCTTGCACACCAGCCTGTGTGACAGAACCAGACCCTGTATCAATAAAAAAAAGTGCAATTAGAGATGATTTGAAGTTATCCTCATAGTAATTCTGCTCTTGCACATTTATATTCTGACACACTTTCCTTAAGTGAGGCAAAGGGAAGGGATGGTTGTATTAGGAATTGTTGCAAATGGGAACAGCTTTTCAAAGAATGAGACTCTGTACAGTAGCCTCCAAAATCCTGGGCTCGGCACAAGTTAATGGGGTAGCCTAGGGCAAGGCACAGCCTCTCTGAGTCTCAGTTTCTTCATCTGGGGGGAATAATAATGCCTGTTCTAACAAGTTTGCAGAGTAACTCTGAAGGTCAAATAAGATACCATCTGTGCAAGTGCCTTGTAAACTAGCAATGGCATACAAATATATGGTAATATCACTAACTATCATTAGTCCTGTTCTAGTGCTAACCTTTCCTTCCTTTAGTGAGTTTTACAATAAAGTGGCACAAAAATAAAGAAAAGAAGCTCCAATAAGCTGTTATTTTCTTACCCAGTTAATTTTCCATTGATATATTTCTTTTAACAGTATAAAGTTTAAAAGTTGACCATTCTGAATAAAGGCAAAATAGGATGATGACTAAAGACATTAGGAACTGGCCAGGGTCCTCACTGCCTGTACCTTTTAAAACTCCTCCCCGCTGCTCATTCCCCACAGGGCTGTTAGCTGGAGACCACAGTGACCGGGTCAGAGCAGCAGGGCAAGGCGGCCCTCAGTGACGCCTGCTGCAAGCTGGCTGAACTGGAGAGCAGCCTGCAGAAGGCCAAGCAGGACATGGCCTGCCTGTCAAGGAGTACAAGGAGGTGATGAGCTCCAAGCCGGGCCTGGACATTGAGATTGCCACTTCCACAAACTGTTGGAGGGCGAGGAGAACCAGTGAGGATGGACATGGAGGTCCCTTCACATCCCCACTCAGGGTCGGTCTATGACTTTCTAGGTAGAGAATGTTCACACTGCATTCTAGAGAATCATGGAGTCCAACTGTTTTCCCATTTTACAGATAAGGAAACAGATCCAGAGGGGAAGGGGCTTGTCCAGGGGCACAGCCAGTTAGTGGCTAAGCTGAAGCGATGGCTGCCTCCTGGCTGGCCACCAGTGCTTGCCTCCCTGTTGGACTGCTCTTCGGGCTGGGTAAAGCTCATTCTCAGGCAACTGTTTGACTCTGTTGGCTGAAAAGATGTTTCTCCAATTAGCTGCAGAGGGCTCTTAAACCTAGGATCATTCAGAAAATTAGTTAAAGGCCATTTGATTTGGGATGCACCAAGATCCTATCAACCCAGATAGGCTGGTGGTGAGGACTAGGGTCTTACTTAGCAGCTGAAGAGGGGGGCAGAAATAAATCAGTCCCCTAGGGACTGAGATTCATGACCCAGGCAGGCTGTTGGGAGGCTTCTCAGAGGAGGAAGCAGAAGAGCTGAGGAGGTGGAAAGGGATAGGACACTTCAAGCTGTGCTGATAGTTTGAGCCAAGAATTGGGTGCAGTGAAGTCAGACTGAGGAGGGTGTGTGGCCTCTGGCCTTGAGGCGCCACCTCACTAGTGCTCCTCCTGAATCCCACCAGAGGGGTGGGCTGGGTGGGGGAGAAGGGCATAGCAATGAAGAACACAGGACACTGGCCAGTCACCCTGGGTTTGAATCCCGGATCTGTCGCTTATTAGCTCCATGACTTCTTTATAACTCAGGGTCCTCAACTGTCCCCGTAAAACAGAGACAGCCATAAAACCCACCTTCTGAAGCTGTTGCAGGATTAGATGAGTTTTAATGGGACATAGTAAACAGCAGCAGAAGCAGGTTATTATCACCAAGGGAATGTCTCTATCCAAGGTAGCCAGGCAGGACTATCCCCGTGGAGAGGCCCCTCAATAACATGGTCGGCTTTAGAAATCTGACATGAAGTGGCTCCCAGGGCAGCCAGGCCTGCTGCTGCATATGCCGCATGCTTGTATGAAGCAGGTAAACTCTTCCGTCAGTTTCCTCAGGGCTATGGGTGAAGCCACCACAGCTCTCCTCCTCTGGACTCTTTAAGTCTCCAACCCATTCACTAGCATTGAGTAGGGCACTTGGCATTTACACTGTGAAACTTATTTTCACATGGTAATATGAATTAGTCAATGACTCAGTCCTGTAGTGATTGGTGTAGCATCCCCAACCATTATTTTATTTTATTTTATTTTTTGTGATAGTCTCACTATGTTGCCCTCGGTAGAGTGCTGTGGCATCACAGCTCACGACAGCCTCAAACTCTTGGGCTTAAGCAGTTTTCTTGCCTCAGCCTCCCAAGTAGCTGGGACTATAGGCGCCCACCACAATGCCCAGCTATTTTATTGTTGTTGATGTTATAGTTGTCATTGTTGGCTGGCAGACCCGGGCCGGGTTCAAACCCACCAGCCCCACTATATGTGGCCAGCACCCTCGCTGCTGAGCTATAGGCTCTGAGCCCCAATTGTGATTTTAAAAGGCAGTTTAGTGAATTGTGTTATGTGTATTGTGGCCATTGACCGTTTTAATGGACATCTTTGTCTTGGCATTTCACATGTTTAATTTAATTACACAAGTAATGCTCATTGCACAAAGTAAGAACACAAAAGTAGCCATAGTCACTCAACTCAGAGACAGCTGCTGTCGGCATTATGAATCGACAGGCATCATGATGAGTATTGAATGGAATCTTCTGGAAGGGCACAGTCCTAAGACTGTGGCAAGGTCAGATTGAAGTGTCAGGAAAGCGAGCCAGATTGCATATGTCTCCGTCCAAAGATGAGGAGTAAAGAAGTGAGTTGGGCAGAATGAATCAGAGTAGAGCTTTCCTGGGAGAACAGGCTTGAAGCTGGGAGTTTTAAAAGGGGAGACATAGAACAGAGACTGCAGGTGGGTGTGAGGGAGAAAACCCACCTCTAACGCCAATGAGGTGAGTATCTTGTTCATGGCAAAGACACTGGGTTTACTCACCCTGTGCTGCAATCTATTTTAGACACTTACATGGAAAACTCAATTGCACCTTTACAACAATCTAAGTGAGTTATCATCTCCATCATATGCTGGAAAAACTGAGGCACAGAAAGTTCAAGTGACTTGCCCAAGGTTGCCCAGCTGGCAAACGGCACAGCCGGATTTGAGTCCAGGCAGTCTGGTTTGAGATCCCAGTTTCTTAAATACTGTGCTCCCCAGCTTCTCTTTGCATTTAATAAAATCAGTACATGTCTGATTTAAAATCATGGGATAAAAATGCATTAATTTGTGCTTGAGCATAGGAGTTCAAGGCTGGGCTTGAACTCAACCCCAACCTCATCTCTCTCCAAAAAAGTCAGTTTGAGTGACAGGCAAACTTTTTCCCACTTAGAGTTATCCATCTATCTCGGAAGTAGTGGCTCCCTCCTGCTGAAATTTCTAATAGAGGGACAAGAAAGATGCTCTCTCATCTCTACTTATCAACCACCAAGTTTCCATGTCCAAAAAGCAACATGGCATAAAGTGGCCTTTTGGATCCTGTATCTAACATATCCTGTCCTTCTGGGATCCTGGTGAGCAGGGCCAACCCTCACACTGTCTCCAGCAGGTGGGAAGCCAGCCCTCCTCACATGTCCTTTCCCCTCCTTCAGGGTGGAGGAGAATGGTCTGGTGCAGGAGCACAGGGACTCAGCTCTCATGCTCACTCTCTCCTCTTCACGCAGGCTGTGTGAAGACATGGGCTCTGTCAACTTTGTGAGCTGGGTGCATGGCTCTTAGGGTGTCAATAACCTTAGTATTAGGTTACATCTAACTGGTGGCCAAGCCTCAGTCTGTGGTGTGGTGGGCGAAGTCTCTGGGATCTGAAAAAATTGATGGCCTAAAGTATTTTACTCTCCATGAGTCTGTGCAGAACATGTATGGAGCCTAAGTTCATGAAAAAGTAGCCTAAACCTTTCGGTTATGCCCAGAGTACTTCCCAAGTGATAGCATGTTTTGATAGGAAGAAATACTAGACTTAGTTATATTCTCATTTGGGGCTTCTACGGCAACTTATAAATCTTTAGCAATCCAGTGTGTGAGCAGCCTCTCAGCTGGGTCGTGCCTCTGAACCATGGATTCCCCTCACTTTTCCAGCAACCACATTTCTAGAGGATTCCTCTAGTGTGATCCACCGATTTTTGCTCAAAGATTGTGTGAACATATCTCAACATCAGTCCAGTAGAGTTAGGTGTTCAGTTTGCTAACCACTCCTGAAGAAGCAGATAGCAATGGATTCAGGTTTTACAGTAGTTTTGAAAGACTCATGTTGCTGAGAATCCTTGGTTCTGGAGGATTCTGGGTCACAGTATGCTGGGACTGATGAGAATTCTGATCCAATGTCTCTGACAGGTGTGAGCTGTTCCCAGGGTGGTGCGGTCAGTGGGAGATCTCAGTTCCACTGTCCCTCCTGACCTGAGGGGCCTGGGCCTCACTTAATAGTGGGGCCCTGCTCCAGTGCCAGATCCCTGTGGTTTGCATAGACGGGGAGGGACTCTGCGCAGGATGGAGCAGGGTGGGGAAGGAGGAAGCCTTTTCTCTGGCAGGCCCAAATACCAGTCATTTCCCCTTGTTACTAGACTTATGATCTATTTGATCATAACCTGTTAATGTTGGGTTTGGCCTTATTGCCACCTCCCTTTCCTCTCCTATTCCCTGTGGTCCAGGAAAGGGATTTAAAGACTTTTTGACATAAACTGCTTAATGATTTTCTTCTCTAATTACCCTCAGGTTAATAGACATTTATTAAGTCTTGGCTGGGTGCCAGGCCCTCTAGGATGGGAGCCAGGAGGAGGGTGTGCAGTGTGTGGACGCATGTCTGTGCCTTGTCCTCTGATGACAGGGGCTCCAGATGCCACCTCAGGGTGAAGGGACAATGGGGGACATGGAGTTGGGCTCCAGAGAGGCCCTGTATTCACTCCGTGAGACTGTATTCCCAGAGTCCCCCAAATATCCACATAGCAGGATCAAAAGACCGACTGGGGCTCACAGTTGAGTGTGCACTATTGGTTCTTTGGAATTTCAGTGTGTTTTCACACTACTCGTGTGGCTCCTTCTCTTTTCTGGTATGCTTGGTTAAATTCGATGGCGAAGGGCTTTTTCTCAGTAACCAAGTTTATGCCCACCTCCTTCATGGTTTCCAACCCACCCCTGGTCCTGACTGTTTTGGTGCTTGTCGGGATGCAGCCCATGGACCATCGTCTGCGTCAGGGCCCCGTGGGAGGGGTGGTGAATGTACACATCCTGGGCTCTGCCCAGAACTACTGGACCAAGAGTTCTAGAGATGAGTCCAGGAATCTATTTTAACAAGCTCTCAGGCGATCCCTGTATGAACTAAAGGTGGGAACTGCGAGTTTGTGTGGGCAGAGGTAAGAGAAGAGCCAGTCGATCCTAGTGAGGGAGGTGCCTTTCCTTCTGCTTCCCACGGGATCAGATCAGCTCCTTAGCCTCTCTCTGTTGCCTTTGGTGAAAAGTCAGAGCCACAGTCTGGGCCACACATACAGTGGGAGTAGGGACAAAGGTGCAGAAAGGGAAACGAAGGGAACCTGAATGTATCAAGCACCTGCTAGGCTCCTGGCGTTCATTGTATGTGTATTTCATTCACTTCTCATAACAGCATTATCCTTATCCTCGTTTTGCAGGTAAAGAAATTAAGGCTCAAATAAACAACTTTACTCAGGTCACACATCTAGTCCTTAATTCAAACTGAGGTCTAGGGAATGCCAGTGTTCATATACTTTCCCCTGCATCACCCTGCTTGTCTCTTAGGCTAAACATCATGGCTCCCGGGAATGTTCCTGGAGTTCTGGAACTTTACCATAACAATTGTCTGACACTCTAGAGATAAGAGATGAAAGGTGACATAAAGGACCTCCCATGAAGCATTTGTGGAAACATCTCTCCATAGCCTCTGCTCCCCAAGAATCATGGACAGATCTTGTTATAGTTCAGTTAATACAGGCCTCCTGTATGGGAACCCAGAATTAAAACTGAGCTCTGGTGAGAGGATATTTATTTGCTGGGATGGCCTGGATGGAGCTGGTATTTGCTGGGACGGCATGGTCATCTCTGTCTCTGGCCTCTTCCTGAACTGACAGTCCCCAAGGAGACCTACCTAGGGAAGACTGTTCCAAGTCCCCTGTGATGCAGGCTGCCTGACCTGGAGAGAGAGCTTTCTGATGGTTAACTTCTTTCATTTGACATATAGGAAGACCATTACTTCTCCCATCTTATTTTATTTGGATTTTTTAAAAACAGATTTTTTTAAAAGCTTGACTGGATAGAAGATATTTTGCCATTAGAATACATATTTACACAAATACATTACTCAGAAATAAGAACAAATCAGGAGGTATCACATTACCAGACTTCAGGCTATATGATAAATCTATAGTGATGAAAACAGCATGGTACTGGCACAAAAACAGAGTGGTAGATTTATGGAACAGAATAGAGAGCTGAGAGATGAACCCAGCTACTTATCACCATTTGATCTTTGACAAGCCTATCAGAAATATTCAGTGGAGGAAAGACTCCCTGTTTAACAAATGGTGCTGGGTGAACTGGATGGCAACCTGTAGAAGACTGAAATTGGACCCCCACCTTTCACCATTAACAAAAATTGATTCTCACTGGATAAAAGATTTAAACTTAAGACATGAAACTATAAAAATACTAGAAGAGAGTGCAGGGAAAACACTTGAAGAAATCAGCCTGGGAGAATATTTTATGAGGAGGACCCCCCAGACAATTGAAGCAACACCAAAAATAGATTACTTGGATCTGATCAAACTAGAAAGCTTTTGCACAGCCAAGAGCACAGTAAGTAAAGCAAACGGACAACCTTCAGAATGGGAGAAGATTTTTGCAGGTTATGCTTCTGACAAAGGTCTAATAACTAGAATCTACAGAGAACTCAAACTAATCAATAAGAAAAGAATAAATAACCCTATTTCTATGTGGGCAAGAGACTTGAACAGAAACTTCTCTGATGAAGACAGGCATATGGCCTATGAACACATGAAAAAATGCTCATCATCCTTAATCTTCAGAGAAATGCAAATCAAAACTACTTTGAGATATCATCTAACTCCAGTAAGATTAGCCCACATCATAAAATCCCAAAACTACAGATGTTGGTGAGAGAAGGGAACGCTCCTACACTGCTGGTGGGAATGCAAGCTAACACGACCTTTTTGGAAGGAAGTTTGGAGGACTAAGGAACTAAAAGTAGACCTACCGTTCGATCCTGCAATTCCTCTACTAGGTATATACCCAGATGATCAAAAATTATTTTGCAACAAAGACATTTGCACCAGAATGTTTATTGCAGTCCAATTCATAATAGCCAAGACATGGAAACAGCCCAAGTGCACATCGACCCATGAATGGATTAACAAATTGGGGTATGTGTACACCATGGAATACTATGCGAATACTATGCAGCCATAAAAAGGAAGGAGACCTCACATCTTTTGTTTACCTGGATGGAGCTGGAACATATTCTTCTTAGTAAAGTATCTCAAGAATGGAAAAAAAAGTATCCAATGTACTCAATACTACTATGAAATCAATATATAACCACCTACACACTCATACGAATGGCAAAATGTAACTACAGTC
>CAUYRH010002038.1:0-34069 GCA_963574655.1 Perodicticus potto
GCGTTGTGGTGGGCGCCTGTAGTCCCAGCTACTTGGGAGGTGGAGGCAGGAGACTTGCTTGAGCCCAGGAATTGGAGGTTGCTGTGAGCTGTGATGCCACAGCACTCTATCCAGGGTGACAGCTTGAGGCTCTGTCTCAAAAAAAATAAATAAAATAAAAACAAAAAAAATAAAAAATAAAAAAATAATAATAAAATCTGAAACAAGACAAGAATACCCACTGTGAACAATTCTGTTTAATACTGTTCTAGAGGTCCCAGCCAAACGAATTAGGCAGAAGAAAGAAAGTATCTAATCAGAAAGAAAGAAGCTAAATTGTCCCTATTTGCAGATGACATAATCTTATACATAGAAATCTCTAAAGATTTCACAAAAAAAAGAAAAAGAAAAGAAATAAACTGTTAGAACTGAAAAAGGAACTCAATAAAGTTGCAAAATATAAAATCACACAAAAATTGGTAGCATTTCTCTATAACAATGAACTTTCTGAAAAAGAAATTGAGAATAATCTCATGTACAATAGCTGAATAAAATAAAATACTTAGGAATAAATTTAACCAAAAAGGTGAAAGACCTGTACACTGAAAACTATATAATGAATGAAATTGAAAAAAACACAAATAAATGGAAAGATGTCCCGTGTTCATGATTTGAAAAAATTAATATTGTTAAAACATTCATGCTTTCCAAAGTAATCTTCAAATTCAATGCAATCCCTATCAAAATTCCAATGTCATTTCTCATAGATATAGAAAAATGCTGAAATACATATGGAACAACAAAAAAAAAACAAACAGTCAAGGCAATCATGAACAAAATGAACAAAGCTGGAGGCATCACATTATCTGATTTCAAACTATACTACAAAGTGATAGTAATTAGAACAGCATGGTACTGATATAAAAATAGAGACATTGACCAGTGACTTGGAACAGAATAGAAAGCCCAGAAAAGAGTCCACCCACCTATGGTCAGTTGATCTTTGACAAAGGTGCCAAAAATGTATAATGGGAAATGGACAGTTCCTTCAAAAATAGTGTTGGAAAAACTGAATATATATATGGAAAACAATGAAATTCGACCCTTGTACTACTTACTAAATCCACTCCAAATTGATTAAAGACTTAAACATAAGTCTGTGCTTTATTTTGTTTTGTTTTTAAGACTGGTTCTTGCTCTGTTGCTTGGGCTGGAGTATATTGGCATCACCATAGCTCACTGCAACCTCAACTCCTGAGCTCAAGTGGTCCTCTTGTTTCAGCCTCCCAAGTAGCTGGGACTACAGACGTGTGCCACCATGTCCAGCTTTTAAACATAAGTCTTGAAACCATAAAACTAGTAGAGGAAAATATAGGGGGAAACTCTAGGACATTGGTTTGGATGATCATTTTTTTAGCTTTGACTTCAAAAGCACTGGTAACAAAAGTAAAGATAGACAAATGGGATTACATGAAAATAAAAAAACCTTGTGTACATCAAAGGAAACAATTGGCCAGTCCTTGTGGCTCACACCTGTAATCTCAGCATTCTGAGAGGCTGAGGCAGGTAGATTGTCTGAGCTCAGGTGTTTGACACCAGCCTGAGCAAGAGTGAACCCCATCTGTGTTAAAAATAGAAAAACTAGGCGGGTGTTGTGGTGGGCACCTGTAGTCCCAGCTACTTGAGAGGCTTGAGCCCAAGAATTTGCGGTTGCTGTAGTGGTGAGCTATGGCGCTCCTAGTCAGGGTGATTAAGTGAAACTCTGTCTCAGAAAAAAAAAAAAAAAGGAAACAATTAACAGAGTGAAGAGATGACCTACAAATTGAGAAAGAATATTTGCAAGGCATACAACTGATAAGGGATTAATGTCTAAAATATATAAGGAACACAAACAATTCCATAGACAAAAGTAAATTACTTAAGAAATGGACAAGGGGCTCTGCGCCTGTGGCTCAACGGGCTAAGGCGCCAGTCACGTACACCTGAGCTAGCGGGTTCGAATCCAGCCCAGGCCCGCCAAACAACAATGGTGGCTGCAACCAAAAAATGGCCTGGCGTTGTGGCAGGTGCCTGTAGTTCCAGCTACTTGGGAGGAGGAGGCAGGAGACTCGCTTGAGCCCAGGAATTGGAGGTTGCTGTGAGCTGTGATGCCACAGAACTCTATCCAGGGTGACAGTTTGAGGCTCTGTCTCAGAAAAAAAAAAAAAAAAAGAAATGGACAAGAAACCTGAATAGACATCTCTCAAAAGAAGATATAAGAATAGTTACAAGCTACATGAAAAAAATGGGTGATGCAAATCAAAACCACAAGGAGATATCACCTCATACCTATTAGGATGGCTATTATCAAAAAGACAAGCCAACAGCTTGGCTCCTGTGGCTCAATGCCCGGCCATTTTTTGGTTGCAGCCATCATTGTTGTTTGGCGAGCCGGGGCTAGATTCGAACCCGCCAGCTCAGGTGTACGTGGCTGGCGCCTTAGCCCATTGAGCCACAGGCGCGAGCCTGAAATCAGTTTGTTGAAGAGATACCTGCATTCCCATGTTCACTGCCTCACTATTCACAATAGCCGAGATATGGGATCAACTTAGGTGTCCATCAGGGATGAATGGATAAAGAAAGCGTGGTACACACAGTTATGATTTAATAAAAAATAAATAAAAAAGAAAGTGTGGTACATATGCACAATGAAATATTATTTAGCCTTAAGGCAGGAAGAAACTCTTGTCACTTGTAATAACATGGATAGAATGGGAGAACATTATGCTAAGCGAAGTAAGCCAAACACAGATACACAAACCCTGCATGCTCTCACCTCAGGTGGATTCTAAATAGTGGAGCTCCTGGAAGCAAAGAGCAGGATGGGTGGGGTAATGCAAAGATGACAGTCAAAGGGCACAGAGCCTCGTTAGATTGCGGGAATAAAGTTGACTTTTCTTTTTTTTAGATTAGATCAATAACAGCACGCTGAATCTAGCTAATAATTGACTGCATGTGTCAATATTGCTGAGCGTAAATTTCTAATGTTCTCATTACAAAAAAATGTTAAATATTTGCCATGAATAAATCATCCCACATTGTATTAAAAAAAATCACAAGGGCGGCAACTGTGGCTCAGTGAGCATAGCACCGGCCCCATATACCAAGGGTGGTGGGTTTGAACCCGGTCCTGGTCAAACTGCAACAACAACAACAACAAATCACCAGGGGTTGTGGCGGGTGCCTGTAGTCCTAGCTACTTGGGAGGCTGAGGCAAGAGAATTGCCTAAACCCAAAAGCTGGAGGTTGCTGTGAGCTGTGATGCCACAGCACTCTACTGAGGGCAACAAAGTGTGACTCTGTCTCTTAAAAAAAAAAAAATCACAAACTCCACTTTGGACCCCATAAATATATATAGTGACAACTTGTCAATATACAATAAAAATAAAACAAATATAACTAGGATGAAGGAGGAAGAAAAGAGGACCCTACCCTGGCCTCATCTAGTGGCTTCCCTCCCCTCAGGGTGCAGAGTCTACAAAGCCAAGACAAGGGAGCCTCCCAGGCTCAGACCCTGACCGTGCTCCTTGTCCAGTGGTCTTGGCTGGGTGGGCCTCTTCTTCACCAGGTCTCCCTTCCCAGGCAGATGGTGCCACCACGTATGTGTCTCAAGGTGGCCAAGGAGCAATTTGAGGGTAGGTGGGTGGAGATGAGACACGAGAATTGGGGGGCCACTTACAGGCATGAGGCCCCTTGAAATCCAGAATGGAAGCAAGGAGTTAGGAAGAAGGGGCAGCAGCAAGTGGGTCTCCACCTGTCTTCTTGCCCGAGGCCCCACACGTGTCATCGTTGCAGAGTGTGCTGGTGCTGTGGCGGTCCCTCAGAGCCGCCTGTGCCCCAGCAGGGCTGAGCCCCCCCCCCTACACACACATATACACACAGAGGCAGAAAAGGGGGTTCTCTACCTGCTTCCCTCCCATTTCAGGATCCGGGACCCGTCTCTTATCCAAAATGTCATACTCCTCTCTCCGTCCTAGATTGAGCTCCTGAAACAGACAGGAAAATGTTAGGCTCAGGAAAGAGGAACCTCAGGAGGATGGGGCCAGCTGGTTTCCCTCTCTCTAGTGGCTCAGGAGAGACTGGGGAGGGGGTGCTAACCATCTGGATGCCACCATCTCCGAGCACACACGATGCTTTACGGGTGGACCGTCTCAAAGTGCTTTTCTTACTACATGCTGGCCAGTAACAACGTTGTCATGAGCAGATCGAGAAACGGGCTTGGAGAGGGAGATGGACGCAACCCCAGCCCCACTGCACAGGGGTTTGCAGTCGCTTCCTTCTCGGCTGTGAAGATTCTAAGACATTCCCTCTCCACCCCTCCAGCCTTCGCAAATTGCTGACGGCCGAGGGCTCTTGGGCGGCAGGGGTTTTATTAAGCGCCACCAGCGCCGCCCATTCATCAAACCCTTTAAACGCGTGTGGTCCTCGAAGCGCCCCCATCAGCAGGTACAGTGATGATTCCCGTTTTAGGGGTTAGAAAACTGAGGTTAAACAAGTTGCGGCTGCGTCCAAGAGCTGATAGCCGAGGGCCCGATCTAACGCCGAGACTCCAGCCGGCGTGTTCCCCTAAGTCCCAGCAGAGGACGGTCCCTCCTTCCCGCGTGGGTCCCCGGAAAGTCTGACTTACGTTGTAGAGCTGGTTCTGGCCTTGCTGGTGCGCGGGGACGTCTGCGCTCCCGCTGAACTGGAACACAGAGAGCACCGCGCCTTACCGCTCCGCGCGTGGGCGCCCCTCCGCGGCGACCCGAGGGACAACCCTGCTCCTCTCCTTGACAGCAAACAGCGGGCGCTCAGCCCCTGCCCGGGCCCGGGGCGTGGCAGCCCTTTTTCTCAGCTCAGCTGTTTTTTCTCCTCCCACCTGTGACACGCGCACCCGCCTCCCGGGGCCCCTTATCGTCCCCGGCTAGTGCCCTTGCTCATGCGCAGAGGTGCAGACTCGCGGCCGCGCTCCCGGGAGTCAGGCGTATTCTCCAGGGAGGCTGAGGACAGTCTTGGGTGGATGGGGGACACACAAGGTCCCGTCTTCCAGCCTCCGATCTTGACCCCTGGGGCGAAGTGCTTTCTGTGCACCGTAATCTGGAGGCACCGGAGCCAGCTGGCCTGGCGCTGGCCTCGGGGCCTGAGCGTCCGCTCTGAAGCTTACGTCCTCACCGTGTTCAGTTCCGGCCGCCTCAGCCAGAGGAAATGCAAGGTCTTACAGATTCAGAGCATTGAAAACAACCTTAGAAATCATCTTAGGGTAGCTTTTTTAAACTTAAAAAATGTCAGTAAGATTCTGTTTTTCAAATAAAATGTTATGCCAAAGTTTAAAATTCAAAAAAGAAATGGTTTGGGGAGCGCTGAAGTGATGGGGGGAACTGGAGTCTCCCCCTTCCTCTAAATCCTTCAACTGTCTGTCCACACCATGCCCAACCCTTCTGAGAAATGCAAGGTTTTCAAGGCACCAGGGCTTGGGAGAGTTGCTCTCCCATTGAATGATGGGGAAGCTGAGGTTTCAAGAGAAAGACTGACATTGGCAGTGGACAGCAGAACCCAGGAAGAGGCCACAAGTCCCCCCTTCCTTGCTCTTAATTGCCTACACGTAAGCCCCTTTCTTACCAGCGGATCCCCTGCCCTGGGACCCTCTGATGTGCACACCTTTGTAGGCTCTTCACTGAGGTGCCTGGTACCAGGCTCTCCCTCTACCCTGCCTGGCATAGCTCCACCCCCAGACTCCCAAGCCTGCCCCAAGTGCACACCTGACTGGTCCCTGCTTCACCCTGAATACTAAGCCCCAGGTACCACCCTAGCCTGAGACTTTCCAAGACCCAGGCCCCTCTGTACATCCACTAAGTGGGTGAGACCACATCCTCCTCCCAGTGCCCAGTGGTACCCACCTTTGCTCTTAGGAACAAAGCAGTGACAATAACACCATAGATGAAGAGGATTCCATCCAGCAGGTAGCAGAGTTTGGGATCCAGCAGGCCGAAGCTCTGTGCATCTGTACCAAGAGACAAAGCTAGTCAGCCAGGCCCAGGGTGACTAGAACATGTCCCCACCACCCCCAGATGGTCCTGTAAGGAGAAATCATGGCAAGATTACATCCAATCCCCATACCTCACCCTGATCACAATCCTCCTGGACCAGCTTCTGAGATTCCTAGACTGCCCCAGGGCAGATGTGGCACCTGTCAGGACCACAGAGCCTGGGAGACAGGAGGACAGGTGGGAAGGTGGGAAAGTGAAGCTATCCCCTGGGGGCTTGGGAGCCCAGCTATGTGGAGCCCCTGTGTGAACCATGAACCCTGGAATCCTTGGGAAGATGCCCATGTCTGGATGAATGGTGCCACAGGGAGAGAAGAGGGGTCTGGGGCACTGGCAAGGGTTGGGCTCAGAGACTTGGTGGCACCATCAATGAATTAGACTAGTGAGAATTTGGAAGCATCTGCCCCCAAACTCTTTGCTTCCTCATCCCAGGCACTCTCCTGCACTGAGCAGCAGGGTCCAGTGCATGACTTCCCTCCAGGCCACACAGGGTCTCATGGGCAATGCCCAGAAGTATCTCTGGGATCTCATCCACCTGGGCCTGGCATCTCCCTGCCCACTGGTCCTAGCTCCATGGCCTCAGCCTCCTCTGTCTCCTCTCCCAAACCAGCAGCTCCTGGGCTTCGGCATGCAGGGTTCCCTTCATGTCCCCTCCTTTTCTCTCCCTACACCCCTGTCATCTCTTCAAACATAATGCAGCCTACAAAATGCGGCTCAAAATGCCTCTGTTGAGCCTCTTCCACCCCAAATTTCCAAGGGATCCCTAATCCCTACTGCCATTTTGACCTTTGTCAAGCTGTAGTGAATGCACATTTATTTAGTTGGCACAGACATTGGTGTACCATGGGTTGGGGAATCAGTTGTGACAAATATTCTGGTTAAATAAAAGTTAGCATTTTTATTTGAAAGATCACTGCCCTGTGAACGAGGAGATGCAGCTTTTAGTTTTGACTGTATTTCCTACTAGCTAAGTGTGCAGCAACTCAGTCTGTAAAACAGATACAAGGGTTGTTGTATCTCTTTCTCCACCCCTGTCTGGGGAGCAGAGGTCCCAAGGCCAGTGCGGCCGGCGTCGGTGTCTCCCGAGGCCAGGGCGCCCCCTGGTGGCTGCCTTCGTGCCTGTGTTAGGGCTGAGGGAGGTGTGCTGAAGTGCGGTCATAGCCTTCCAGCTTGAGGGAAGTTATTTACCCTCTTTCACCTGCCACTTCTGCTAAAGAGGGTGGAAACTGTTACATCTCATCTGTGATTACTCTGTCCCAGACTCTGCCTGAAATGTAATTATTGTCAGATCCTCCAACCAGCAATACACGGAAACTGAGGCACTAAGGACTTCAGGTTTAGAACACACAGTAAGCGCAAGGCAGGACTCCTGAGCCTGGACAGTGTCTCCAATCCCCTCCCCTGCCCCCAGGCCCACCCTGTCTACCCTTCCCAGTGAACTGTTGCTTTAGATTCTCCCATAAGCCATGGAAGGAGAAATTCAAAGCTGCCCACAGCATCCCCACCCAAACCATGCTGACTCCCTTTGTCCTCAAGCCTTTGACTCTAGCACCTATTCAGGACCACTCCTGGCTCTGGGCAGCTAATCTCTCCATAAATGTCCTGCAAACCCTGCTCAGAGATCACTGATGACCCAGCCTCTAGAGAAGGATCCACACTGCCTGTCCAGCCATGTTGGGGCTCTGCCTTGCCAGCCCCAGCCTGAAAGTTCAGGCCTTGCCACCACCCTGCTCCTCTTTTTTCCCTGTTCCTGTCTTTTACACTCCGTTCTTCCTTGAACACACCTGTACTTTCCTCCCTCCCTGACATTCTGAGCTGATTTTTCTTCTAGCACTGGCCTTGCTAGCTGCACCCTCCACTCAACACTCCACCTGAACCCCTAGGGAAAACTCAGAGTAGTGATGTAGGTGCAAGAGCCTGCATCCCACAAAGCACTCTCCAACCATATCTCATCAGGACTCTGAGATGCTTCTGCATCTAGGCCATGAGTACGAGACAGCAAAGACTGCATCTTCTCCATTTTCACCTCTTCCTCCACCCCTGACATCAGAGTGCAGGCTGCTCTGATACAGGGAGAGGGCAGTTCAGCAATGAGGAAGGGGTGGCCAAGCAGAGAGGTGTGTCTGTCCTTTGGCCTTGAGGCAGTGCTGCAAGTCCCCCATGACCCAAGGGAGGATCCGAAGGCCTCTGAAAGACAAGCCAGCCTCCCTTGAAGGCCACCACAGCTCGGGTGATTTTTTCTTTGGGGATTGGAGAGGAAATGGCAGCAGCAATTTACGGGCCTGGTTGAGACTCAGAATAAAAGCTGGGAGAAAATCGCTCAGCTGCCTGTCGCAGAAAATGAGAACAGAAAAATTACAGGGCAGTAAATTTAGCACAAATAAGAGAAATATTTCTTCGTGTTGTGCAGAGTCAGCGCGGTGGGGGGCAGAAGAATTGGGAGCCTCCGTGGAGATAAGTAATAGGGACAGGTTTTCTTTCTTTTTAAGAGCAGCATGATTTTATGACCAATGACAAGTAGGCTATGTGTGGTGGGGTAGCAAAGAGCATATTAACCCCAGCATACTTCACAGGGGGTACTATCCCTGTCCTCTGTTCCCCTGTGCTAGGAGGGATGGTCCTGAGAAAGCTCCACACAGTGACACAAAAAGAAATTGAATTACGTAACTGACTAAATACTCTTTGGGCATCTTCTCTGTGCCAGGGGATGTTAGAATAGAAGAACCCATGATTGAGTGCAGGTGGATTCTAGTACTTTCTCCGCCACTTTCTAGCTGTGTGGTCTTAGACAAGTCAACTCACCTCTCTGGGCCTCAGTTTCTCTATCTATGCAATTGGGGTAATCCTAGCCACCTTGGGGTTGCAGTGAGAATCAAATCAGGTAATGCTTTGGTAGGTGTTCTTGTAAATGACAGGGCTTCCACTTCCTCGGTGAAGACAATGACATCTAATGTTTGGGTAAGGTCTTCTGAGTCCCGGGTGGCCTTGTGGGCTTAAGGCTATATACATATACACAGGTACAGGGGCTTTCCCGGGGCAGCAGCCAGTTTTCCAGGATGCCAGCTCAAAGGTATCACATCACCACCGCCCTCCTGGTGACAGCTTCTTCCCTATCCCGGTCCTCACACCCCAAGGCAGAGACCTCTTTGCCTCCTTCCCTGAGCCACTCATGCACCTGGGTCATTTATCTACCGCATTCCATTGTAACATGAGCCCCCGCTTCCTAAGGGGTATTCAGGGAGTTGCATGTGGCTGCTTTACGTACAACTGGAGAGGCTGTTTTAGTTGATGCTACTGTCCCCACCCCAGGTTCACAGCACCCAGGAGTACTCCAGCATGTGAAAGGTGACCCAGCGACTGATCAAGGCTTCTCATACAGACTCCCTCCCACTACCCTCTCCCCTGAGGTTCCAATCTAAGTGGCCTGGGTGGGGCCTGGGCCTGGGGATTTCATTGCATGGCCATGATGGTGATTCAGAGCTGCAACACCATACAGGTGCCACTAACATAAGTCGGAGCCCATAGCCATGGGGATGCCACCATACCCTGCATCACACGTAGATTTCAGTGTCACAGAGAGAGAGAACAAAATTAAAGCTTTTGTCCTTATACACTAATTTTTGTGTACTTCTGAACTACATATTACTGAATTTCTCTAAGTCTTGGTTTTCTCCTCTGTAAGATGGGGACAATAATATTACCCCTGTCAGACGGTGGTAAGGATTAAATGTGATTAATTCCTATGGGGTAAGGATTTTTTTCCTTTTTCTTTTTTTGAGACAGAGCCCTTGGTAGAGTGCTGTGGTATCATAGCTCACAGCAACCTCAAACTCTTGGGTTCAAGTGATCCTCTTGCCTCAATGTTTCTATTTCTAGTGGAAACAGGGGTCTCACTCTTGCTTAGACTGTCTCAAATTCCTGAGCTTAGGTGATCCACCTGCCTCAGCCTCTCAGAGTGCTGGGATTACAGGCATGAGCCACTGGGCCCGGCTGGAGTAAGGATTAAATAAGGTAGTTGTTATGGGGTGAGGGACCCCATAAGAATACGTGTACCATTATGTTAGTTACTGTTACGATTCTTACTATAAGCAGGTGCACATAAGCTCCTGCCTTGTAGCAGGATTCCTGGCATAGGCCACATGAGACACCCACAGGAGCCCCCAGGGGCAGCCAGAGCCCATACAACGTATCTGGCCAGGTGCTTCATTGCTTCCAAAAATGTTGTGAGCCTGGTTGGGGAGAGTGAACTAGATAGTGTAAAACAGCCTTTTGCCATCTTCATAAAAACCCTGAGTGTAGGAAGTTTCACAGCACTGACCATTAATAGGAAAATTCTGAGGCCCCAGAGGGCAGCCTAGGGGAGGCACCCGTCTTTACAGAATCTGATCTTTCCAAGTGAAATGTATCTCAATTGTACCATCTGTCTCCAGACCAGCTTATAAACTTCTGTGAAAAGTATCGTTAGGTCTTAATCAAGTTGGTTCTATCATAGCCCAAAGCCACAAACACACACCATGCCCATCTTCCCCTGCAGCCAAGCTCTTCCTCCAGCAAATCTTGTTTAGGAGCTGGGCATCTGCTGGACTCCCTCACATCTAACTAGTAAGGATACTCTTAGTTGAACCTCAGTATTTCTAAAATTCCTGTGTCAGATCGAATTTGATTCTCAGGAGAGGTAAGTAGGGGGCTATTACTGGACCCAATACATAGGCTGATAAACTGAGACCAGAGGAAGCAACTTCACCAGAGGACACCTGCAGGTTAGTGGCAAAGCTGACGGGGAATACAGGTCTCCTAACTCTGGGTACTTTTCTTAATCCTCTGCCTTCAGTGACCTGACCTGTGGTCACAGGAGACCCAGAGTCCGTACACACGTTTGAATTCAGAGCCCTTGCTGCTTGCCTGCCTTTGACACTTAGTCACAGCTTGTGAACGTTTCACATCCTGGAGTTCCCCCCAACAGGCTCTGCAAAGCACAGATGGTGTATTTTGATTTCACTTTGTCGTTTCCCCTCCTCACCTCAAATATCACAGGTCACTTGAGAAGAGGAAAGAACATAGGCCTCTTCCTGGCTTGGCATTCTAGGACAACTTCAGCCCCACTGTCTGCAAAGAGATTTAATAAGACTGACTTAAAATGTGGGGAAGTGTGCTGCATAGCAGCTGTGCTGAGCTCACAGGCCTTGAGTGGCCTTCTTTGACACAACAGAGACTCTGCAGGTTCCAGCAGCAGTGGGAGTTGACAAGTTCTCCCACCTTCCACCTCTTCCCACCAGATCTGGGGACAGAAGTGGGCCAGGTTCCCCAGCTCAGGAAGGGGATGCCTACCCTTCAGGGGTGTGTGAGGATAAAATCGATAATGAACATACATAAAGCGCTCAGTTTGTAGGAGGAGCTCAGTAGTGCATGGACATTTTCTGAGCTCCTCACTTCAGAAAATAATGATGTAACTTACGTTTGCACTCCACGTACAGTTTAGAGAACTCTGCCCTTTTGCAATCTAGTTTAATCCTCAGCACAACCTTGTCTGAGATGGGCAGAATTATTATCACTTCTATTTTGCAGAAAAGGAAATTGAGGTTCCAGTGGGTCATGCAGCTAGAAATTTCCTGAGTGCATCTGATGCAAAGTCCCTGCTCTCTCCACTTTATGCCGGTGCCTCTGGGCTTTCCCTCTTCCTGAGAGCTTCTCACCTTTTGCAAGAATTTCTCCGTGGTGGTGCCTGTGGCTCAAAGGAGTAGGGCGCTGGCCCCATATGCCAGAGGTGGTGGGTTCAAACCCAGGCCCGGCCAAAAAGTGCAAAAAAAAAAAGAATTTCTTCTCTAGGCTTGGCACCCATAGCACGGTGGTTACGGAGCCAGCCACATACACCAAGGCTGGCAGGTTCGAGCCCAGCTTGGGTCTGCTAAACAATGACAACAGCAACAAAAAAATAGCCAGATGTTGTGGCGGGTGCCTGTAGTGTCAGCTGCTTCGGAGGCTGAGGCAAGAGAATTGCTTAAGCCCAGGAATTTGAGGTTGCTGTGAGCTGTGACACCACAGCACTCTACCAAGGGCAACATAGTGAAACTCTCTCTCTCAAAAAAAGAATTTGTTCTCTAGCAGGTACCTTTGGCCTCTGCTTGAATACCTTGGGTGACTGGGAGCTCACCACCTACCAATCACTGGTGGAGAGCTCTAATTTTCAGTCTTTAAAAAATAACTTTGATCCTACTTCTGCCTTCAGAAGAACAAATTACACAGATCCTCCAATTTCTAGAGGACAGCCATCCAAATCCCACCCCCTTCCAGCCCATCTGCACTTTAATAGGAAGCACTTTAGTTAGCATCACAGGTGAGAACAAACCCTAGGAAGGCAGCCAACTTGAGCCCAAGTCCTGGCTCTGCTACTGTGTGATCACAGACTAATTCTAGCTATCTCCCAGGGTGTGAGACAGTTCAAGGGCGTGGGCTTGGTACTGGGTAAGTCCCCAGTTTGTAGGAGCTAATGGACTGAATATTAATGTTAATCACAGTAGCCCATGATCCAGGTGGGAGTAACCAGCTTCCAAGCCTCCTGATTTTCTTCCCTTTCCATTTCTAACCTAGAGCCCAAGATCCTGCTGCTGCCCAGCTCTGCCCCCAGGCTCAGATACAACTGAATTGACACTGCAGGTTAAAATTTAGAAAACAGGAAGTCACATGTCCTCAGGAAGGCAGTGGCCGCAGCTATGAGGGGGCCTGTGTCAGGTGCTGGGTGTGATGTCAGGCCTCCCCCTGGGGGGTTGCTGTCTTTCATTGAGCCGCTAACTTTCACCGCAGCAGGAAAGATATAGCCTAGACACACAGGGTAATAGTTATAACCACTAGTTGAAAATTTATTCTGGGCCTGCAACTACATGTGAGTTTTACCTTTCAGTCCTCACAGTGACTCTGACTTCATAGCTGGGGAAACTGAGACTCGGAGAGGTTAGTAACATGTCTCAGGTCTGGAGTGAGAGTTGAACCCAGGCTGTGTCTGGAGCCATTGGTTACCACCACTTGGTAATGCCCTTGGAGAGCATGCTGGTCCTCAGGGCTGAGAGGGGTCCCAACCAGGCTGTGAAGTCCTTCCTTCTCCAAGGAGGGAATCTGTGTAGCCGGTGGTAATATCCTGACTCTACAGTTGGTCTTTTTCTTTGAGGGGATGGGGAGCTGAAAGGTCTAAGGGGCTAGCAAATAGAGTCTGCTACCAAAGGGGAGGCGGGACCCACACCAGTCAGTGCCCAAAGCAGTTGACCTACCTAGAGACACGCAAATGACCTTGACCTACAGCCCAGCTGTACCTAATTCATTGGCAGCACATAATCTCTTGCCTCTTACTTTAATTTGCCAAAGCCTCCTCAACCCCCTCCTCGGTGTTAGATTTCAAATATTCGTTCTTCTTTTTTCTCTTTTTTTTTTTTCAAGACAGAGTTCTACCCTATGCCCTGAGCAGAGTGCAACGGCATCACAGCTCACTGCAACCTCAGACTCAGGCTGTGGGCATCCTGCTGCCTCAGCCTCCGAAGCCGCTGGGATTATAGGCGCTCACCCAGGGGCCCGGCTGGGTTTTTCCATATTTTTCATGAGTTGGCATCTCACTCTTGCTCAGACAAGCTTCAAACTCCTGAGCTCAAGCAATCCTCCCGCCTCAGACTCTCACAGTTCTGGGATTACAGGCGTGAGCCACCACACCCGGCCAGATATTCTTGTTTTATTCAGTCTCAATTACCTACAAATTATATATTTCTATAGACAAGCATTCCAAGAGAAGAGGAAAGAAAGGGACTGTGATCCCTTAGAGGTAACAAGATTATGGACAAATGTTTCCCTTCTTGTATTTTAATTTCCATTAAATCTGTTAGAGTTCGTGCAATACTTTGTGATCATTTTTCTTTTTATTTTTGAGTAAATCAACTCACTATAAAAGTGTAGAAAATAGAAAAAGAAATCAAAGTCATTCATAATGCCACTTACAAACACAGCCGCTACTAATGTGATGGAAGATTACCCAAGTGTTTATCTATAAATTGAATCATCTCTTATCAAAACGTTTTCCTTGAAGAAACTTGTGTTTTTTCAGTTAGTATTAGAATTTAACATTCTATGTTAGTTACTTCGTATGTTCGTATTTCATGTTACTTCACGGTTTTATTGAATATTCTTTTAAAAGGCTGCCTAATAACCCTTCCACTATTTATTTAACCATTCCCCATTGATAGTCATCTGTTTCCAATTTTTCACCACTGTAAATAACTCTGTGATGAACAGCCTCATTTCTAAAGCTTTTTACAGGTTTAGAATTCAATCAATATCTTTGAAAAATATAAGTTAAGACTAAATGTCCAAGAGAGAAATCAGCAAAAGATATAACAAGGCAATTCTTAGAGGAGGAAAACAAATCACTTATAAACGTATAAAAAGACACTCAATCTCACTGCTGGGCAGGGAAAAGAATGTATGAAAGGCCATGGAGATAGATCTCGTTTTTTGTGGTGTTTGGAGAAAATGTCCACTGTGAGGCCATGTGGAGGAAGGGCCCTCTCGGCAGAGGACTGGCAGGTAGGTGTCAGGGCCCTGTGTTGGACCGGCGCCTGACACCCCTGAGCTGCAAGGAAGCAGGTGTGGTCAGGGTGGCATGAATGAGATGGAACGCCAGGAGACCAGGTTGGAGGGTGAGAAGCACGTGGGACATGAACCAGAGCCTCCTCGGCCAGTGACTTCATCTTGAATGATATGGCAAACAATTATAGGGTTTTCTCCTTTTACAAGTACACACTATTCTTTAAATGTCAAAAGTGTTACTACAATTTTAAAGAAGAAAATTAAAGCCATTTAGAATAAGGCAAGGTTCACGGTTGCCTTGGGCCCCTGGGCTAGCCCTAGCCAGCTGTAGGACGGGCCCAAAATCCACGCTATGCTGCGAGGCTGCCTCCCTGCTCTGTGCTGGCTAGGACATAGTAATCTTCATTTCTCCCTGCCCTGCCCCCAGAAACCAATATGGTTTCCACCCGGAGAGTGGTTCTAATTCTACTTAAGGGATGCAAATTGTTCGTGTTTTTGTTCTTTCATTTACATTAATGCTCATTGATCACTAAGTGTTCACTCATCTGGGTCTCTTATGGGCTGAATTGTGTTCTCCTAAAATTCTTATGTTAAAGCCCTGATCCCCAATACCTCAAAAAGTGACTATATTTGGAAATAAGACCTTTAAAGAGGTAATTAAGTTAAAAATAAGGTCATTGGGAAAAAAAAATTAAAAAAAAAAAGTCATTAGGGCATTAGGATGAGCCCTGAGCGAATACAACTGGTGTCCTTCAAAGAAGAGGAAGTGAGGACACAGACAAGGACAGAGGAAAGATTACAAGAAGATACAGGCCATCCATAAGCCAAGGAGAGGAGCCGAGGAAACAAACTCGACCCTGCTGGGCAGCACCTGTGGCTCATCGAGTAAGGCGCTGGCCCCATATACCGAAGGTGGCGGGTTCAAACCCAGCCTCTGCCAAACTGCAAAACAGAAAAATAGCCGGGCGTTGTGGTGGGTGCCTGTAGTCCCAGCTACTCAGGAGGCTGAGGCAAGAGAATCGCGTAAGCCCAGGAGTTGGAGGTTGTTGTGAGCTGTGTGGCACTCTACCCAGGGTGATAAAGTGAGACTCTGTCTCTACAAAAAAAAAAAAAAAGAATCAACCCTGCTAACACCCTGCAAGGCCACCTAGTCTGTCCTACTTTGCTATGGCAACCCTGGAAATTTTCCTTCTCTGAAAACAGTCCCCATTATTCCTAACTTCCCAGTATTCATGAGGATGGGTCCAGGTAAGCCAGGACCAGGCAGAGAGCTTGACCCATAGTAAGAGAATGTCCCAGGCGTTGTGCAAGGCGGTGAGTGAGGAGGTAGCAAGCACAGAGACAGCCTCCCAGCCGAGTGGGGAGGTGGCCATGAGAGAGACACAGGTTGTTAAGGAAACACAGGGAGGGGATGATGATCCCTGCAGCCACACTCTGGGAGTAAGACAAGGAGCAACAAGTGACTTCCTTTGGTGAGCAGGTTTCTTATTTCAGCTCCCTCACTCATTCCACCAATAGCTCCCCAAGGCCCATGGAAAGTCTCTTGGGTTAGCAGATAGCATTTGTTATGTGCCAAGCACAATGTAAGAAACACACACACATTTGTGTACACATGCATATCTGCACATATATAGAATAATATATGTATGCAGTGCGTGTATACATACAGAAAGGGCAAAATACATGCATGATAAATAGACACACATATACAGAGATAGAGATACACATTCTTACCTCTTCATACCAGCTTGGACCTGGCTTTCAGGACTGGAAGCTCTAACAATCACGATCATACCAAACATTTGCTCCACACTTTGTTTACAAAACCCTTTTATATTTTTTGTTTCATTTGATCCTAACAACAATTGACTGAGGTAAACTGGGCAGATCTTATTGGCTCCACTTTGCAGATAAAGAGAGTGAAGGTCAGGGAGGTGAAGTGACTCTTCGGCAGCCAGACAGCTCATGTGGCAGAGCCCAGACAAAAGGCCAGGTCTTGTCAGGGCTTTGTTCTTTCGCGCACAGCACACAGTCCTCGTGTTTTGCTCTTGAATGTCAGCACCATTTAAAAGAAATCTACTTTAGATCAAACCCCCTATGTCAAAATTCCAGGCAGAATTTTGCCATTTCACTGAGAATTTAATTTATTCTACAGATGAACTCTTACAGGATACAGAGACATATGTACAGAAATATTTATTGTATCATTATCTACAGAAGCAAATAACAAACAAAACTTGAAAATAATACAAATGTTCACCAACTGGGAACCTGCTAAATTCTGGTATATTTATACATAGCAGTTAAAAAAATACACAATGTATGTGCCACTAAGGAAAGATCTGTAAGATAATCAGGTGTTTAAAAAAAGGTGAGGAAAGGCTGGGCGCCTGTAGCTCAGTAGCAAGGGCACCAGCCACATACACTGGAGCTGGCGGGTTAGAATTCAGCCCGGGCCTGTCAAACAACAATGACAACTACAACCAAAAAACAGCTGGGCATTGTGGTGGGTTCCTGTAGTTCCAGCTACTTGGGAGGCTGAGGCAAGTGAATCGCTTAAGCCCAAGAGCTTGAGCTGTGAGCTGGGACACCATGGCACTCTACCCAGGGCAACAGCTTGAAACTCTATCTCAGAAACAAAAATAAAAACAAACAAACAAAAAAAGGTGAGGCCAGTGGCTCATGTCTGTAATCCTTGGGAAGCTGAGGTGGGAGAGGCTCCTGAAGCCAGGATTTCAACATCAGTTTGGGCAACATAATGATACCCCAATCTCTACAAAAAAATTTAAAAAGTTAGCCAGGTGTGGTGATATTCACCTGTAGTCCCCACTCTAGGGGAAAAAAAAAGAAAAAAAAAAAACAAGTTCTAGAATGGTCTGGAGTACAGTGGTGTAATCACAGTTCATTGCAAATCTCAAACTCTTGGGCTCAAGTGATCTGCCTGCCTCAGCCTCCCCAGAAGCCAGAAGTACAGGCTGACAGCACCACTCTTGACTAATTTTTCTTTTTTTTTTTATAGAGATGGGGTCTTGCTATGCTACTCAGGCTCCTCTCGAACTCTTGGCCTCAAGCGATCCTCCTGCCTTAGCCTCCCAAAGTACTAGGATTACAGGCATGAGCCAGAACACGGGGCCTGTATACTTACATCCACATACAAATGTATCTGGATTGAGTTTCTGTTTGGAATGATGAAAAAATTCTGGAAGTGGATAGTAGTGATGATGATTGTATGACATTGGGAATGTACTTAATGCCATTGAATTGCACTGAAAAACCGCAAAAATGTTAACTTTCCTGTCATGTATTTCTACCACAATTAAAAAAATGTTTAGAAAATAAATATCTATGGACTGCCACACACACAAAAACATTATCCACAGTGGCTGCTTCAACAGAGGAGCCAGGGTAGGTGGACATTGGGAGAATTTTATTTATTTTTCACTTCGCATCTTTTTGTGCTGTTTGAAACTCTAACTATGAAGGTATATTACACTTAAAAGATTAAACAGCCAAAACGAAAGCAAATTAACGTGAATCCTTAAATCAAAGGAAGTGTGTGTGCAAAACGAGGTAAACTGCCCCTCTAGCAAAGCGCCTTGAACTCCGCAGTGGTACTTGCTGGGGTTCACAAAAATGGTATTTGGGGGATATGATTACATTTATATATGAACACAAAAACTATTACTGCTGATAATAGCATGATCACCGTCATTATTATTATTCAGTGTTGCAGGAACAGATGCTTTGGGTTCAGGTGTGCCATGCTAATAGCCCCAGTGGGTCCCCGCCGCAAGCAAGCTGGGAGTTGAAGACCCTAGCGGCCCAGCAGTTTGGGGCTCTGGACAACCAAAGAGGGGCCACTGAGGCCCACCTCTGCTCGCTCTCCTGCCACCGCCCACCTGACACAAGGCACAGGGGCACGCCTCAGGAGCAGCCCCTCTCCTGGGGAGCAGCTTCTCTCCAGTGGAGAAGCACCCTCTGCCCTCCCCCGTGGAGCAGCGCACCACCTCTGCCCCAACTCTCTCGGGAGCTGGGGGAGGAAATGCCATTTAGATTTGAAAACCGACGCAGATACCGTAGGAGATAAACAATTCCTCGGGTTTTAAAGAGACGGAGCCTTAGAGCAGCCTCCCGCTTAGCCTCCGCTCGGGCCTCCCCACGTCCAGGGTCGGTCCTGCTCGGACGCTCAAGGCTCACGCCGGGTACCAGCATCGGGAGGTCCTTGCCAACCGCGCCGACGGCCACGGTCTGCGGACTGCAGCCAGAAAGTCACGCACCGAGTTCGTGACAGACCGTCCTCCTTGCGGGAGAGAGGAGGCCCGGGCCCTAGGAGCCTCCTGCCCCGCGCGGTTACGGGAGCCGCCCCTCCCCGCCGGCCCACAGCTGTCTACCCGCTCGGGGTTTCCTGTCGAGCGCCACCATCCAGAGCCTGGGTTATCGCCCGTGATCTCCCATCCGAACTGCTCAAACGCCCCGGCGCCCGCCCCCTCTTGCGGTCCCTTGCCCGGAACCGCACCGCCTCCAGCCCCCGAGCTGAGAAGCCGGCCGGGGCTGGGAGCGCTCAGGGGCGGCGTGGATCTGCGGCCGAGCTGCGGTGCTGGAGGCCCGAGGGGCTGTTTCTCAGGCATTAGGGAGGCAGGGAAAGGGCCAGTCCCTGGGACGTGTTGGGGTGGGGACAGTGAGCGGACAGGGCCTCGTTCCAGCGCGCCCCAGCACAGCCAGCGCGCGCACACCCGCGGCCACAGCTGCACAGCCGTGAGGCCTCGGGGAGACGCGAGCCGCCGGGGCTGGGCCTCCCTGCACCCAGCACTCCTCCCCTGTCTTCAGAAAGCCGGGAGGAAGCCAGGGGTCTCTCTGTTCTCACACAGGGGACTCCAAATGTCGTCAAACCTGCCACTCTCAGAATCAGCAGCTGCTTTCGTTACTGAGCCCCGCGAGCAAGGGCAGAAGTGTCGGGGCTTCCCTGGTGCACAACTCCAGCAAGTGGGGAGCACCCGCCACTTCTGCCTGGGGTTCCAGGAATACGTGCTGGCTCTGTCTGAGCCTGTGGCCGAGGTGACAGCAACTGTCTACTTTTTATGGTTTTCTTTGACTTGAACTAACTCTTGAACTACCAGAGTGCACAAGGTACCTAGGAACAACTACGGATAGAGAGAATTTTGCAAATTTTAGGAAGACAGAAAGAGGTTGAGACAGGAACAGGTCGTGGCAGGGCGAAGAGGGCTAGCTCTCCAGGCTTCCAGCAGAGTCCAAGTCCTTAGCAGCGCTTCAGTCACCCCAGAACAGCTGAATCGGAAGGGTGGCCCGAGAATCTGCCTTTCAACACATCCCTCCGTGTCCTCATGCACACTGTTCTTGAGGAACCACTAACTGCTGGGTTGGATGGGTCTGGAAGATTCTAGGACTACATCCAGCAGTACCTGAGTATTTGTGAGCAGGCTGCTTCTGAGGGAGGGCAGCCCCGAAGCTCTGTCTTAGAAACTGAGCAACTCAGCCGAGCTAGCACCACACACTCCCCACCACTTCTGTCAGAGGAACAGTTGAGTGACCAAATGTTTGATGTTGCAGGGCCATCTTGTGTTCACTCCCCAAATTTTGTCATACTAATACAAGGACAGTCCTGGAATTTCTTTTACTCCTTGTAGCCCTGCTTTCTTCATATCCATTCTTCTCAGGACCATGTGGTGGGTACTGATGCCTGCCTTGGAAGACCTTACACCCATTGAGTCTCAGAAGATTCTGAAAGCAGTGTGAAAGAGCAGCCTTCTTAGGGACAGAAGCTGGGGTAGGTGACGGATGCTATAGCACCACGATCTCATCTGTGCTTTTGCTCCTGCTCCTGAGCCACAAGCTGCTCTGGACAATTTGGGGGCTCTGAGTGGTCTGTCCAGGGCTGCGTGGAAATGAGATGGGGGACTGGGACTCCCTCTTGCAGGGTTAGTTGGCCAAAGAGAACGAGAGTCTAATTCCCAGATAGATCAGAATGACCATCAAAGGCGAAAAGAACAAAGGAATATTGCAGGGCGGCACCTGTGCCTCAAAGGAGTAAGGCGCCGGCCCCATATGCCGGAGGTGGCGAGTTCAAACCCAGCCCCAGCCAAAAACTGCAAAAAAAAAAAAAAAAGAAAGAAAGAAACATTGCAGGCAAAATGGAGGTGGAATCTTGCCTCATCTGTCCTTCACTGGTTTATTCTGCATGGGGAAGGAGCCAAATCACCTACCCAGCCTGACAGGAGAGCATTGCTGAGAATGGAAGCCAGTGAGCCTGAGCGTTTAGGAGGTGAAACCACCCTTACAAATTAACAATGGGGTGAAAGGCAAGAACTGGAATAAGGGCCGAGCTAGAAATAAGGCATGGGCCTAGCTAGAAATAATGGTAGTGATTAGCCACAGTCCCCTTATCTGCTACTCCATAGTCATAAAGATTCTTAAATTGACCTGTCTGAAACCTAGGGATAATTTTTGAGATATCTTCCTAGGACCTGCCTTTTAGTGCATTGGCTGACCCGCCCAGACCAAGGAACTGATTCAACTGGTCTTATGATCCCCCTCCCCACCAACCCACCCAAGAAAATGAATTCCAATGGATTGGCTGACCCACCCAGACAGTGGCCCATACCAAGGAACTGATAGTTCTGCCCCAAATCCTGTGAATTAGCAGACCCTCATTGCCTAGTCCTCTGCCCACCAAACTGTCTTTAAAAACCTTGTCTCCCAAATTATCAGAGGAGGCAAACTTGAGAAATTCCTCCCATCTCCCCATTAGCACTATGCAGAAAGAGCCTTTCTCTGCTGTAAACCTTGCTGTCTCTGGGTATTGGCTTCCTCTTGGGCAGTGGCCGGATGAACCTGGTTGGGCAGCACAGGCTGGTCTGTACTTGCCTGTCTGGGACAAACCTTTTGAGCTTCCTAAGTATTGCCCAGAGCTCCCCATCCAGATACTGCCCCTCTCCCTTTCCCTCTGTTCTCCTTTCCAAACCTTTCTCAACTTTCACTCTCCCTAAAGGTTTCCATTCCCTGGGGCTCCAGTCCACTGCCAACTTCAGTTGCATCCATTGTTTTAAAGCAAAGAACACTTTGTTAGTCTAATGGCATCAAAGGGGCTCTTTCCTACTCAACTAGATTGCAGGTTGCTCCAGAGAAAACACCAAGGTTCCTAGTTCTTTTTTTTTCTACTATTGTAAAAGGCCAGTTTTAGGTATCACTGGTACCCCGGAATTCCATAATTGTGAGAGATTGATCAATTAATGCCATAAGATGAATGAATGTGTCCTTCACATTTCAAAGAAACCATGAGTTGGAAGAGACTTGAAAGATCATTCATCTGCGAGCCTAGACCAATGCAATCACCCAAAATATGCGACCTTAGGGAAGTTACTTCACCCCTTGGTGTCTTTGCCTCCAAAATAAAGGTGTCACTATGATAATTTCTGTGATTTCTTCTAGTTTGTCCTGTTCAGGGATCTGATGTTAAGCTAGCCATTGGGAGAAAAAGTACTTTGGACTTTCTAATGAGCAGCCATCACAAAATGTCACATTCCCAAACATGCCTTTTGCCTTCCCTGTTGTCCCCACATGGCTGGCCCTGGTGGGTTTGAGTGAGTGGGATTGGGTGTTGCAGCACTCCAGAAGGAAGAAAGCTGTCAGAGCCTTTTCTCATACGTCAGGCCCCAGGCTGTGAGCAGGCCCCTTGCCCTGTTTTTGACTCAGGTATAGGCCAGCCTGGGGCAGGAATGCCATCCAGCACAGCATCCTACTGATGCCTGAACAAAGGATGGGCCTGAGATTCACTTGAAAGGGGCTGCCAGCCTTCTGAAAGGGCCAGGCAACTGCTTAGAATAAGACTCTGCTCAACTCAACCTACCATTACATTTTTCAGTTTGATGAACTTTTTACTTTATCTTCCGAGGCTTAACTCAAACGTTACCTTCCCTGGGGAAACTTCATGCTACTGTCAGGCAGAACTCATTTCCCTTTGTTGGACACCTGTTTCAATACTACAGGGTGACCCAAAAGTCCAAGCATCATGGGGTACATTTACTGTTAAACAGAATGTTTGTTACCGGCTGCTCTCATAGCTCCGATGGGTAGGGTGCTGGCCACATACAACAAGGCTGTTCAAACCAGCCCGGGCCAGCTAAAAAACAATGACAACTGCAATAACAACAAAAATAGCCAGGCATTGTGGCGGTCACCTATGGTTCCATCTACTTGGGAGGCTGAGGTAAGAGAATCGCTTAAGTGCAAGAGTTAGAGTTTGCTGTGAGCCGTGATGCCACAGTACTCTACTGAAGGTGACATAGTGAGACTGTCTCAAAAAAAAAAAAAAAAAAAAGGAATGTTAGTTACTTTTTCACAAAATGCACTTGATATGTTTTCCCTCAATCTTCACATAACTTTTCAGGTGACATAACTCTAAATGTAAAAAAATGGGTCTAATTGTTAATCTTTTTAAAAGGCACAAGAAATACACTTTTTTTCTCTGTTTTTCCAGACTTTTTGGACATCTTATAATGTATTTCTTGCACTTTTTTTACATTAACAATTGGACTCGTTTTAAATTTACGGGTACTTCCTGAAGAGGTGTATGAAAGTTGAAGAAATATAACATATAACATATTAAGCATATTATTTTAAAATGTAGCTAAAATTCTGTTTAAAAATAAGTTAATGGTAATATTTCTGACTTTTCAGTCACTCTAGTTCTTGGCAAATTTTTCATTATTTGATGACTGGTCGGTTCTCCTTAAAAACTGAGAACTAGGCTCTGTGCCTGTGGCTCAACGGGCTAAGGTGCCAGCCACGTACACCTGAGCTGGCGGGTTCGAATCTAGCCCGGGCCCGCCAAACAACAATGACGGCTGCAACCAAAAAATGGCCGAGCATTGTGGCGGGCACCTGTAGTCTCAGCTACTTGGGAGGCGGAGGCAAGAGACTCGCTTGAGCCCAGGAATTGGAGGTTGCTGTGAGCTGTGATGCCACTGCACTCTATCCAGGGTGACAGCTTGAGGCTCTGTCTAAAAAAAAAAAAAAAAAAAGAAACAAGAAACTGAGAACTAACTCCACAAGGCCTGGGTTATATTTATTCTTCTTTCCCCAGCTATTTGCTGGTCAATAAGTGTTTAATGAATGGATAAATGATAAAGTCCAGTGGGTTTCTGGGTGTTCTTGCCTTTGGGGCTCAACCCAGAGTGGGCTGTCTGCCATCATTCCTGTGTCTTCAACTCTCTCCCCTGAGCCCTCCCACCAAAGTTTGACAAGAAGAAATAAGATTATGACTAAAAGCTTGATGTGTCAGATGTTGAAGAGAAATATACGTGCACTTCAGAAAGATCTGCCCCTCCACGTGCAGCAAGGTGCGGGAGACACCCAGCTCCTCACCTCCCCCACCCGGGCGGCTTTCTGGTCCTGTGCCCCGACGAGTCTCTGAGCTGCCCCGTCTGGGCTGGGAGCACTTGGGGACAGGGCGCAACTGGGACAGGGCAGGTGAATCTCTCAGTCTCCTATTCAGGCCATCCGAGAGACGGCGGGGCTGGCCTCAGGTCTGATCCTCCGGGCTGAACCCCATCCAGGGCCGAGAGGCTTTCCTGGAGGTGTGTTTGTCACTTCGGCAACCTCGGTGAGCCCAGCCCACGCCCCGCCAGCTCTCGCCCGTGACGTACGTCTAGTGGATCAAAGGCCCCGCAAAGCCGCCGCGCCTGCAGCTGCCGCCGGGGACGCGCTGGGGGCGTGGGCGACCGACAGTGGGCTGGAGCCAGCCTGCGGGGCTGCCACCTCGGTGGCTGCTCTCGCCCAAGGGAGGGAGCTCGCCCTGCGGCTTCCAAACCCAGCCCCGCCCGGTCCCTGCCGGGGGTGAGCGACCCAGCGGACAGCGAGCCCCCGGGCACTTCTGTCCCCTTATCTCTCAATGTCTCTCCGTTGCCCCATAATTTGGGTCCTCGGGACGTTTCACCTGGGCTGCCCCAGATCAAAGAGATCTGCCACCAGAGCCGAGGGACTCACTTGCAGCCCCCTTGGGATTCCAAATCTGCACATATACTATGTGTAGACAGCCGGAGATACAGACCTCACTACAGAAAAGGGCCCCGAAGAAAATACAGCAAAATGCTAGCGGCGGTTTCATCTCTGCTTTATAAAATTATGGTGATTTAAATTTTCTTTATGCTTCCCCTTATTTTCCAAGTTCTACAATAAATAAGCGTATATAATTTTGAAATAACAAAAAGACATTTTTGATGTCTCGCATTAACCTCCATCTAGCCCCCTCGCACCCCCCAGATCCTTAGTTGCACTTTATGTCAATGAATACCTAAATTACTTTGCATTCTTCATGCCCACACGAGCAGGAAGGAGGGTGGTTGGTGAGATGCTGGATTAAAGGTTCTGACCAGTTCCCAGAGTATGAGAAGTCCACCAGGAAGAACGCTGAATATTTAGCAAACTATAAATCACCCAGGACTTGTCATCGTCACAGGCTGGCTGGTGCCCAGCCTGTGTGGAGCCTGGCCTGACTCCCTTGAGGCTCAGAAAGCCAAGGTGAGCATCATCTCACTGTCCCATACAGGGCCTGACATCCTCCTTTAACATTCCAGAACAAGGACCTGGCTGGGGTTTGGGGTTGCTCTGGGGTCATCAGCCAGCATGCCTGGAACCCTTCCCAAAACGCAGCTGGGGTCCTATGTGAGTCCAGTGATGGAGGAGAGCCAGTGTGTTTAGGGACCAGGCCTCAGCCCCGGGCAGGGCTGGCAAGGCGGTGTCTGCTGTGGCTGTCCTCAACACAGAAGACACAGCCCCGCCTGGGGACCTGGGAGTCTCTGCCTGTGTGTAAACTAGCCTGCCCACATACACAAGAGTCCCTGGAAGAGGGTCTGCACAGCGGCTTGCCCTGCCTCTTAGAAGTAAGTGTCTTGACCAGAAAAGGAGGAGAATTGTTTCTTGGCAGGGGCTGAGCCCGTGCTGGGAGAGGTGTGCCGGGATCCTTCAAAGGGCAGTCTCAGCTCTAGACCATTTACAATAAAGTGGCCTCTGGGCCCTCCCCAGTATTCTCTCTATAATGTCAGAAGAATGGGACCAGCCAGTAAAAAGGGACCAGATGATTCTCCTATCCCCTGGAGAAGTCGCCTTCCTGCCTGTAAGGCTGAAGCCCTCCAGCCCCCTCCTCCTGCCCATCCCTGTCATCCTGTCCTCTGGCCGAGGCACTCCTTCCCTCTGGGTTCCCCCTCACTTGTCTCCTCCCTGCCTTTTTCTCCCTCCTTTTCTTTCCTACCAGCCTTATTTTTTTTCTCTGTCAGGGGCACCTGCTCCTTCACCTCTCCTCTTTCACCAAATGGTCACTTCCCGAGGGTGGCTCATTGCCTGTCGTCTCAGACAGCTTTGGGCAACAGCCCTAGCCCTGAGAATTTGGGGACTGCTCCTTTTGCTTCATCCATCTCTCTCAAGAGGATGGGTAGTCCCTGGCCATCCTGGCAGCCCTTCCTGGGGTCTGTGTGTAGCTTTTCTGCATGGCCACTGAGCATGAGCTTCTGCAGGCGGCTTAGCATAGAAAGTCGCACTATCTGCTCTGGTGCAGGAATCATCCAGGGAATTGCGGTGAAGTCTGCAATGTGACCTGTGGCCTGGGGCCAGCAAGCCTTTCTTAATCTGTAGACAGCCCGGGTACAGACAGCAAACTCAGAAAGCCACGATTACATTGGCTCCTCTTTATATTAGCACACCAGGATGCACCCAATTAGTAGCGCTCACTCCTGCCTCCCATCTGACTTCAAATACCTAAAGCCCTTCAAATCTGGAAGCAGAGACCTGAAAAAGTCATCATTTCTTTTTTTAAAAGGAGAAAAGGAGAGGGAGGCCAACACACATACACTTAATTCACAAAAAATAAAAGATGGTTTCATGGAGTCAGTCTGCTGTGATATTTCGAATTTAGGTTTGTAACTTGCATCTCTTTCCTCTTGATCCTGCCTTTCAGCCTCCAGTTTAGTGGGAACTTGAACTGAATTGTGCTAATTTATTAGTTGGGCACTAAATTCAAAGAGTTATGATTTTGTAAACTTTTTGTTCATTAAAAAAATAGACCATGTTGAAATGATTGGTTAGAACTTGATCTGAATCCACAGAGATTTATTCCCTAAAACTATTACAGTGAGGAGAATATTAACCTATTGCCTGAATTTAAACTAGTGGTTTATCTGGCCAATGAAATTCCTTTTTCTGTGAGTACTGTGTCCTCCAAATTTATAGGGAATAGTCCGGGAAATGGCAAAAAAGAAAAGGAGCTTTGTTTGTTTGTAATGTTTTGTTTGCCGACTTCAGAAGCACACAGCCTTGGAAACAGCCTTCTCATTACCCAAGACAACAAAACATCCTCCCACCCCACCCCCTGGAAATCCCATACCAGCTAATAAGACACATGCCTTTAATAACTGCCTCAAAAAAGAAACCCCTGTAGTGGAATGTCTTGTTTGGTTGGTTGTGCTTGTTTTTTTCTACAGAATGTGCCAATCGTGGCTGGTAGCAATTGTCTTTTCAGTGGACAATAATAAAACGGTTAAGTTCCCGTCCTTTGAAAAGCCTAATTTATAAATGGCAATAATAGTAAGTTTATAATTCCCCCCAAGCAAATGCCATTCTCCTTGAACTCCAATCACCTTGGGATTGCAACAGAGACCAGCACAAAGATCTAGTTTTCTTTCATTCCCAGCTTGTGCTGTATTAAAGGCAACTTATTTGTTTCCCCTGGACACTTAGCTCCAAATATAGAGGCTGCCTCCCGCTGCGTGTTGGATTCTTAAAACCCCTGTTTATCTTCAGGGGAGGATGAATTTACTCCCAATTTTGAACATCACTGGGTTTTTTTTTTTTACCCGAAGAATGGCTCAGAAATGGTCTCCTTGGAAAACTCTTTGGGGAGAAGATCCCCTCAGTCTCAGACCTGGCTGCCTTCTGCTTTAGATGGAGTACTGGTTCCTACAATAGTTAGGGGTCCAAATACCTTGAACTCCCCAAAGCTACTTTTCTCTTTCTCAGCTCCCACCCATTTTTTAGAGGCATAAAGCTAGGCTGGCAGGGTGAGTGGAAGAAGAGGGGGACAAAAGGAAGAATTGTGTCTGCAGTTGTTCTAGCTCTGAAATACCTGCTGCTGGAGGGCGACAGTGGTAACCTGAATCTTCAATCGTCTCTGTTTTAAAGGTAACCATTTTTAATTAAAGTAGAAAAAAGCAAAGGGCAAGAATAGAAGTACAGTCACTGAAAAGACTCCCAACTTGCAATATTTGTCCGCAGTGTGTCTTCTGTAAAAAGGGCATAATTTAGAGAGCTACGTATTATTCCAACTCTCTCACTATTTTTCATTGCTTTTTAAAATTTTTTTCACTATCTCTTGCTTTTCTCTTCTCTCTCTCCGTAATCTCCCTATATTTCTTTCCTTTTTCTTCCTTTCTTCCTCCCTCTCTCCTTTTCTTTTTTCCTTCCCCACCTCCTTGCCTCCCTTTCAAGGACTCATCTAGACACAGAATCATGTGTTTACAAGCCTCAAAAAAGGTTCTTGGAAGAACACCCCTCCTCACCCTGCCTGGCCAACCTCCCTGGGGTGGCCAGCCCCCTGTCAACCGGAGATCAGTGAGATAGAAAGTCGTTCATAGATTTCTTTCCTCCTTCTTCACCTGCAGTGTTTCTCTAGCTCCTTGTAGCTCAGTGATTGGGAGGTGAAAGAATTAGTTTCCCTGAAATATTTGGGGGGATTTATTTATTTCGCAGCAGCAGGAATTATTTATCTAGCCCAGGCTGCCAGTAAGTTCTGAGCATCTAGTCATTTGGAGGTCATTGATGATTGGCCATGCCTTCTCCATATTTCTCTGGCTACAGTTAAAGCAGTTTTTGAGCAGTCAGCTGGGTGATATTAACTCACTATCTTTCTCCTCTGCTAATTTGAGTGTTCAGATGATACACGGCCAAGCACACATACACTCCTGAAAGCAGTTGCCAGGGAATATTGCTTTTTTGGACTTTGACACCAGTTCCAACTTTGAGAGGAATTTAAGTGATATTTACTGCATAGAAATTCCTTGTTGGAGCTCTGCTCTTCTGGTTCAGCTTTGCTGACAACACATTAGATTTATTCTGGCATCAACTAGCTGTGGAGCCCAAGACTCAGACTTAATTATCTCCAGGGGAAAGGGGAGGGCAGGGAAAGGGGGCTCACGTTGCTGCTCTGGCCTTTGTGGCTCAGTACAGATCTCATTATCAGTACCAATGATGGCACTTAGGAGTTCTTAAAATCAGGCAAATGAATAAACAGAAGAATCTCTCCCCCTTGCACAGTTGTTTTGACTATTTTCCAGAGTTAACTCTGCTAGCCTTTAGGAAAAGAAAATGTTTGTCTTTGGGTTGACCCAAGCTGCTAGACAGTTTTGAATACTAAATTGAAGGCCCTCTTTATATTGCACCACATTAGATTTTTTTTTCATAATATTAGAATTTGGAACTAATGTTGTTGGGGGAATTTCCGTTTAGAAATAATCTACAGATTATGCCCTGCCTGCTTTTCCATTCCTTGGTTTTAAGAGTCACTGAAATACTGAACATAAAGTTTACTCCAGGTTCATCTATGCAGGAAAAGATGCAAGTATGTGTGCATATGTATAGGTACATACAGAAATGTATATCCTCCTGTACATATATCCGTATATACCTGTGTGTGTGTGATGTATGCCACGTAGCAATTTTCATTTTCAAAGGTAGGAACTGTTAAGAAGTCAAGTGGGTGATAGCCAGGCAGGGGAGCCCCACGGGCTGGGCACCTTGATCAGCCAGTTAGCACGCAAAGGCACAGGAGAACTGGCTCTTGTTCCAGAAATACTTTATCCTTTTCAGCCTGCACACCAGAACCAGGAGGCAACTGAGGATTAATGCTCCTTGTGGTGCACTTTTAAAATTTATTGTGGGCTCCGTGCTTGTTAACAAAGATTTGCCATGTGCGCCTCCTAATTTCTAGGTCAGCGTGATCTGTTTTTCAGCAGCCCTTCAGGCAAACAGTCAAAAAGACCAAGAGAAGGACCTGGCATGGTGAACTGCGCTGAACCACGTGGTGTGATTTTCTCCACTTCCCTTCCTACCTGAAAACCCCTAGCTCCCATTTGGAATGTTCCAAGGACCTGAATTCCATAGGGGGATTTTCTGTTGGACAGATAATTCTTTTGTATTGGGTTATTACCACCTTCCCGCCTGCCTCTTTGCCTCAGTGACTCAGAAGGTGGGCACCTCAAAGATAAAAAGCAAATGCAGTAAATATTTACATTCCCTCCCAGGGGGCCCTGGAGCAGGTTAGTGCTGAGGCCGGCCTTAAGTGTCGGGGGCTGGTTGAAAGAGCTGCCTCCTCTTGGGCTTGCATTGCTTTGGACAGTCCTGGGGTTCTGCTTTATTCTGGGATTTATTTGTCTGTCTGCACATCCCCCATCACCCTTTCCAGCCCCCTAGCCAGGAAACTCAACCGAGTCATATCCCAGTGACCCCAGGCCTCGTCTGGTCAGTTTAATATCGGTATAGTACTTCTGTGGGCTATTTTCCATCTTGGACACTTCCTCATTCCAGATGCTTGCTCGTAACAAATAGAAGTGCGGGAGGCTTATTACATGCTGCAGCTTTCCAATCCCCTTGGCCAATTCATAATTGACTTTTAAATCATTTAGGTGCAAAGCAAATAATAATAGCTCCGCTGTTCAGTAGCTAATAAATTCTAGCTCATGAAAACTGAGGGAGATGGTTTAGACCATAAAAATTAAATATTTATGAAGATACTACACCCACGCTGACATATAAATGCACATACACATACATTTTAGGCATCGCTATTCATTTTTAATTCCTCAGGTGATACCCAATAAGAAAAGATTTTCAGTGAAAAAAAATGAAAGGAGGATTTATTGCTTCCAAATTAGTACAAGGAAACGTCCCTGTAATAGGTACCCTCCTCCCTCAATAAAAGAAAAAAAAGGCAGGTTGGAAAACATTGAATGACAAAATTATCTTTTCTCTATTGTGAGAAAGGTGAGTTAATATCCATAAAGAACTTAGAACTCCCTCAGTTGAAGGATGCTCTATAAATACAAAGCACCGTTATAATTTATTATTGAGCAGAGTCAATTTTTTCATCCAAACCATTTTTCAAACTTCTCATAGCTCAAGCCTCTCTGATGGGAGATCTGACACGGAGCCAAAACACCTCTCCCAGACACGGCGAGATCATCAATCAGCTTAATGTGAGAGTCCTCAAAGTCAGCCTCCCGGTAACCCACAGGGCCTGCTTCCTCCACTTAAGTCCAGCAACTTACACAGCCAACCCAGCTGATCTCAGCAACTCGCTTCACCCCTGAGCAAGGGCTGGGAGGTATTTCCACTCTACCTTGCTCCCAGTAAAGGGAAATCGAGGCTAAGGAACATCACTTCTCTTTTCCCACTTTCTCTGCCAGCCCTGCCTTCTGCTAAATTGTAGCTTACTAATCTACGGCGGTTAAAATCTCTGTTCCCAGTCAAGCCGTCTAGACAGAGGTCCTCCGCTCCGCTCATCTGTTGTGAAAGAAGGGAATCAGGGCGGTGCCTGTGGCTCAGCGAGTAGGGCACCGGCTCCATATGCCGAAGGTGGCGGGTTCAAACCCAGCCTCGGCCGAACTGCTAAACAAAAAAATAGCCCGGCGTTGTGGCGGGCGCCTGTAGTCCCAGCTACTCGGGAGGCTGAGGCAAGAGAATCGCCTAAGCCCAGGAATTGGAGGTTGCTGTGAGCTGTGTGACGCCACGGCACTCTACTGAGGGCAATAAAGTGAGACTCTGTCTCTACAAAAAATATAAGAAAAAAGAAAGAAAGAAAGAAGGGAATCAAAAAATAAAGCATTCACTTTCCTTCCAAGCAGGGAAAGGAAGCAACATACCCAAACCTGGAGGAAAAGCAGACTTCAGTCAAAAACAGATGTTCCTACTACTAAAAAAGGTGTGATCTGATTTTGAAATAAATCTTTTTCTTTTAAAGTTTGGCAAGTAAGATTTATATATTTGTGAGGCTGAGTCCACTTAAATAGCCCAAATAGGCCAGTTCTATAGCCAAGGGCCCACAAGAGGATCAGAAGACAGAGACCTATTTGGTATTTTGTCGTAAGATCTAGTTAAACATTTAATCAAGGGGATTCACTGGAGAAGAAAATCCTCTAGCACGAGATTACCTTCCAGTGCACAGCAAGTGGTCCTTGCTCATGTCCAGACACTTCACAACGTGCTCATTAAGATAGTCACAGACATCACTGAATCAGCATTTTTTGATTTGACATTTTCTGTTATCCAAACATGCTTTTATTTTTATTTTTTTTTTGTTTTAGAACAATGCATGCTTCCCCTGCTTTTAAGAACTGGGCCTGAAAGGAGAGGGAGAGAGACAAAAAGAAAAGTGTTCCGGCAAATAATTTGAGATTTCTTTTTATTTTTTTTTAGAGACCCAGTCTAACTTTTTCACCCTTGGTAGAGTGCTATTGCGTCACAGCTCACAGCAACCTCCAGCTCTTGGGCTTAAGCGATTCTCTTGCCACAGCCTCCCCAGTAGCTGGGACTACAGGTGCCCACCACAATGCCCGGCTATTTTTTGTTGCAGTTTGGCCAGGGCCGGGTTTGAACCCACCACCCTTGTTATATGGGGCCGGCGCCCTACTCACTGAGCCACAGGAGCCACCTAATTTGAGGTTTTAACATTAATAAATTCTTGGAGCTCATTTGTTCGTTTCTTTAGTTACTGCAGACTTGTTTACTAAGTGCCCACTATGGTGCCCTTTGGTCACTGGGGCACAGTCTCCTTGGTTATATCCTGGGCTTTCCCAGTGTCTTGGAGACAGTCAAGAGTCAGGCCTAAGGCCGGGGCATGGTGGCTCATGCCTGTAATCCTAGCTCTCTGGGAGGCCGAGTCAGGCAGATTGTTTGAGCTTAGGAGTTGGAGACCAGCCCTAGCAAGAGCAAGACCCTGTCTCTATAAAAAAAAAAAAAATAGCTGGCATTGTGGCAGATGCCTGAAGTCCCAGCTACTTGGGAGGCTGAGGCAAGTGGGTCGAATGAACCCAGGAGTTCGAGGTTACTGTGCGATGTGATCACTCAGGGCGACTGAGACTGTGTCTCAAAAAAAAAAAAAAAAAAGTCAGATCTTTTTTGGTCTCTTTTCTGGTCTTCTTAAACACACTCCATTTGTGATTTCATATATTCATTCTCAGGTTTTTCAAATATCTATGTGCTATTGGCCCCAACATTTATGTCCACAGCCCCAGTTGTCCCCTGAAATCCGTATCTGAACATTACTCAGGCGAATCAGCTTTACCTTGCCCTACGCAAAACTCCTTAGGTCACCCCCACCAAACCTGTTCTTTCTGGAGTCATTGGGCAGTGTTAGGAAGAATTTGATTTCTCAATTTAAAACGAGTAGAGACATATTTTTAAAATTTTCTCTATGATGTCTTGGGTAAAAGTGTTAATTGTAGAAAAATTGAAAAATAAAGAAAAGTATGAAAAGAAAAGAAAATCCCATCACTCAAACATAATCACTATTAACATTGTGCTGTTTTCTTCTGGTGTTTATTCTAACACATTTCTTTTCTGAAATGGAGACAGCATCACTAAGATTTTTGTTTGTTTTTTCTTAGTACTACTCAATTTTTACTATCTTGAGGCATTGCTGTATATAATTACTTAGCCATCCCCTTGTTGTTAGAAATAGACATTATTGTTGATTTTGAGTATTAAAGTGCTATAGTAAATCATCCTTGAACATAGTTTTATTTTATTTATTTATTTATTTATTTACTTTGAGACACAGTCTCACTCTGTCACCCTGGGGTAGAGTGCTGTGGCATCATAGTCACAGCAAGCCCAAACTCTTGGGCTTGACCAATCCTCTTGCCTCAGCCTCCCAAATAACTGGGACAACAGGCACCTGCCACTACACGCAGCTAGTTTTTCTATTTTTAGTAGTGACGGGGGAGAGGGGTCTCACTCTTGCTCAGGCTGGTCTTGAACTTGTGAGCTCAAGCAACCCACCCGCCTCAGCCTCCCAGAGTGCTAGGATTACAGGTGTGAGCCACTGTGCCCGGCTTTCTCTGTTTATTTCTTAAGAATAAATTGAGACACATAGAAATAGTAGCCAAGGCTCGGCGCCTGTGGCTCAGCGGGCTAAGGGTACACCTTAAGGGGTAAGGGCTAAGCCATGTACACCTGAGCCGGCGGGTTCAAATCCAGCCCGGGCCCGCCAAACAACAATGACGGCCGCAACCAAAAAATGGCCGGGCGTTGTTGCAGGCGCCTGTAGTCCCAGCTACTTGGGAGGCGGAGGCAGGAGACTCTCTTGAGCCCAGGAATTGGAGGTTGCTGTGAGCTGTGATGCCACAGCACTCTATCCAGGGTGACAACTTGAGGCTCTGTCTCAAAAAAAAAAAAAAAAAAAA
>CAUYRH010002039.1:0-10428 GCA_963574655.1 Perodicticus potto
AGAATATAAATGTCTTAACACAATAACTAAGAAAATGCCATGAAGGCTATGTTAACCAGTTTGATGAAAATATTTCAGATTGTATATGAAACCAGCACATGGTACCCATGATTGCATTCATGTACACAGCTATGATTTAATAAAAAAGAAAAAAAAGAAAAAGGAACCTACTTACCGTGCTTTGAACTTTTTTCAAAAATAATTTAATGAATGATCTTTAACAGTGTTTGCAGCACACCTAAGCTCCTCTCAGGGCACACCAGTTGAAAACCACTGCTCTAAGACTTAATTCAGGCAATGAAAAAAATATAACCAGTTTAAGATCTGTTAATGCGTTATTTCCATCTGGCCCAGTAGTTTGTGGCTGATGGTGGCCAAGAAATTGACAATTCTCTCTGGTGATCACCAGAAAAGATCCTCCCAACCAGGGCTGGATGGTTTAAACACACAAGAGACTATTCTTTTTTTTTTTTTTTTTTTTTTTTTTGTTGGGGCTGGATTTGAACCTGCCACCTCCGGCTTATGGGGTCGGCACCCTACTCCTTTGAGCCATTTTAAAGCCATTGAAATTTGAGGGTGTTTATTACCACAACATGACACCCTGACTGATAAGGTTATAAAAGTAAATACAAAACAAAGTAAAACCAAAAACAAAAGAAGACAACAAATTTGTACTTTGGGTAAACTAATCATATGATCCAAGAATTGAAATATGCAGACACCCCTATCCAAATGTTTTGCTCAATGCTGCAATACCAGGGTTGGAATTTTTTAACCTACATGGTTTTGATATTGTTTCTGTAAATAAATAGCAATAGGTAGTGAAAAGAAATGTTTAGGCCAGGTGTGGTGGCTCACGCCTGTAATCCTGCCACTCTGGGAGGCCAAGGAGGGTAGATTGTGTGAGCTCACAGGTTCAAGACCAGCCTTAGTCAGAGTGAGACCCCATCTCTAAAAATAGCCTGGCTTTGTGGTGGGTGCCTGTAGCTACTCGGGAGGCTGAGAAAAGAGAATTGCTTGAACACAGGAGCTTAAGGTTGCTGTGAACTATAACACCACAGCACTCTACCAAGAGTGACAAAGTGAAACTCTATCTCAAAAAAGAAAAAAAAAAAAGAAAGAAAGAAAGAAAAGAAATGTTTACATGATGGTATGGAGCCCAAATGACAGTCACCTAAATACCTGCAGTGTAAATTTTGATACTGTTCCATATATACTGAAATATCTCTTAGACAAAAAAAGGTCACTAATAATTCTTTTATTTATTTTATATATTTGTAATTAAAATTTATTTTTTGTTCACTACATATGGACAAAAAACCCACATATTTTGGTGAAATTAATGGAATGATAAATTAATATATCCTGAAAGGAACAAATTAAGCATGTTCTAAAGAAAACCATACTGCTAAAGTAAGTTTCTTTTTAAAAAATCTCTCGGTTTAGCAAATGACAATATAAGACATCAGAAAATGTTTGTTTATTCTGTTTTGGAAAAAACATAAAAGAGTTTGAGAAATTTGCTATTCATGTTTATTTTTATTACTCTGAAAGGATTAGCAGAATGTTTACAGACCAATTTGATTTCTTGTCTTCTTTTTAAATGCCTTCACAATTTGTCATTTCTCTCAACTATATGTCTACATAATTTAAACTATTTCTTTTGTCTTCCTGGGGGATTTAAAATGGGGATAATGAATTTCCCACCACTTTCATAAATTGTCACCCAACAAAGGATGTCTTCATCTCTGAGCCATTCCAAAATCTACGTTACTTTTACGCATGTGATTATCTGAACATAATATAGCAAATCAAATGTGATAATTACAGGCATTTTCACCCACATCCCTATAAACTTATTGCAAAAGATGTTTTAATTTGTCCTTATGTTTTTTTCTTGTATTTGGAATTTTGCTGCATAATTATAACCATAAACACACAAATTGTGTTTGACTTTATTTTACTTGTTTCTTCAACACAGTTCCATGTTGTTAAATTGCTTTCACATTTAACAAACTTTCATTCTCAACCCACCTTGACATTAAACCTAAAATACACAAGGGCAGATTCTTAGTAGTGCCCTGGGCGTGCTCCACTGTCTCGAGTTACGCTGGGGAGCCCGTCTGGATCTCAACTTCTCAGACCCAACGCCTGAATTTGGTAGTGAATACAGTTTTCTTTGGAATGGCTTAGGTGTTAGAATGACTGAATATAACTCAGATTAAATACTGTTACAAGAGGCTGCTTCTCCTTAGAGTAAAAGTCGGAAACAGTCTCTAACCTTCCTGCCTCTGGTCTGTGTCATCTCCCTGGTATTGTCTGCCCTGCTGCCAGACAAATATGCACACGTGGTTCAGGCTTCCTCATGGTTAACAACATTTGAAGTATTTCATGTTGACTTCAGGTTAACATCCACATTCCTTAGAATTGATTTTAAGATTCTGCATTATGTGTTCCCAACCTTACAGACCCATCTATAAAGACGACCCTAATTCTTTCAGACAAAGTTAGTCACACTTGAGGCTATCTGTGCCTGTGTGACATCTATTATGTCACTTGTCTCTTTTGAGTTTAATCATTTTATGTATCTGTCCACTGGTCTGTGCCCCCTTAAGGGAAGTGGCCAAAATTTATTTATTCATCTTGTTTCCTGTGTCTCTCTCACGTTCCCCTATGTGGTTTCCCACCTCCTTTCAGAGAGGATTTGACAGATATAATATTAGCAATTTAAACAACAATGACTGCAATCATGATAGTATTTACAGATATAATGCTGCATAAAGTGCTTTGCATATGTTATCTAATTTAATTATCATTAACACATTATGAAATTTTGTTTTATTTTTTATTTTTTTTGTGTTGTGGCCCCACATTACTCCACATTAAAAAAAGACTATTCCTTCTGAAGTTAAACAACTTGCCCACTGTCTCATAGGAAAGTGGCAAAGCAGTCATCTGAACTCAGATAACTGATCAAAAAAATGTGCATATTCAATACTTGAAAAAAATTACTTCTTATCTCCTCAAACTGTTTCATCAATGATAAAAATCAGCTTGAGATTTAGTTTTTATAGTTCCCATTAGGAATGTGATAATGTCTTGGGTTTGGACCTTCATGTAATCTTGTTATGGATTGTATCAGGTCACAGTTGTTTCAGACTAAATCTTCATTTATTGCGTTGAAAACCTGTGGTTGTTTTCCACCATTACAGGCTGTTAAAACCATCCACAAACAAAATTGACTAATTCATCATAATTATTACAGAAGTTAAATTTTCAGAACTCTTCAGGAAACCCATCTAAACCATAACTGTGTGTTTAGTGGCAAAAATTTTGATTCACATTGTTTATCCTGAGGTAGAGAAAATGTGCACCAATAGGACCCAAGCATTTCATACTTGAGTCCCCGTTTAAAAAGGGGATGAAGGCTCAGCACCTGTAGCTCTATGGCTAAAGCGCCAGCCACATATACCAGAGCTGGCAGGTTTGAATCCAGCCCGGCCTGCCAAACAACAATGACAACTACAACCAAAAAACAGCTGGGCATTGTGACAGGCACCTGGAGTCACAGCTATTTGGGGGGCTGAGGTAAGAGAATCGCTTAAGCCTGGGAGTTAGAGGTTGCTGTGAGCTGTGATGCCACGGCACTCTACCTAGGGAGACAGCTTGAGGCTCTGTCTCAAAAAAATTTTTAAAAATAAAAAGGGGATGAAATAATTGTTTGTTTAAGAATGAATGTGAAAGGTGGCACCTGTGGCTCAAAGGAGTAGGATGCCGGTCCCATACAGCGGAGGTGGTGGGTCCAAACTTGGCCCTGGCCAAAACTACAAAAAAAAAAAAAAAAGAATGAGTGTGAAAGAGAATCGGTAATGACTTCCATGAATGAGTGGGGTAACTATGTTTCAACCTCTGAATGGGAAGACACCAAACCAAGCCATGCTGATAACATCGTGAATAAACAGCAGTGTTAACATGCCTTCCCCCCCATCTCCAGCTGTAAGCACAAGATGTACCTGGAAAGGCTGCCAAACACCAGCATCATCATCCCATTCCATAACGAAGGCTGGACCTCACTGCTCAGAACCATACACAGCATCATTAACCGGACCCCCGGGAGCCTGATCGCAGAAATCATCCTCGTAGACGACTTCAGTGATAGAGGTAAGATTCTGTCTATTATCATTAGGAGCTTTTCCAAAGAGACAGACAATGAGGATTTCTTTCTGATTCCATCAGTAAGATGATTATAAAGTTTTATCTATGTTGTGATTTTATAAAAGGTTGGCCAAATGCAAAAGAAAACTTAATGAGATTATACTGGCACCATTGGGGCAACTGGGAGAAATTTGCATTACATTTCTGTTGTAAATTACACAGAGGTTGGCAAAATGCCTCATTCTACATTCAACTGTGGGATAAATACTATGAAATATATTAACTTGAGTATGTAGGAGTAGTGAAATATTTGAGTAGAGATATAAAATCTGTTTCTGTAAAGTATCTACTATTTAAAAGTATGATCTGTTCTCCTGGCTGTGCTGGTGTTACCTCATAAATATTAGAAATTACAAGGGACACAAATACATATTTTTACTTGGCAGTTTTAGCTATTTTATCTATTTAAACAAAAGAAAAAACACCTCAATCTGGTCTAACAGAGTATTAAAAATTTGACGTAAGTTTTAATATTTTTATAACTCTCACGAAGCATAATTTGGCTTGTAAGGGAGGGCAATAAAATTATAGAAAGTTTGCTGAGAGTAGGCATCAGATATCATGTTTAATCTCAATAAGAGATGTATTAAGACTTCAGGGAAAGTAGAGTTTCTCTTTCTTGCTTTGTGTGAGTGCAGAACAGCAAACCTTTTTAGTGATAATCTGCTGTTTGGGAGCATGGTTTTTACCTTATGTTTCATTGCATTAAGGAACTTCGCTTATTTCTACTGTCTGTTTGTAAGAAAGAATTATAGTAAAACAATTCAATGAAATATTGTTACATCTCAAAAGAGAATACATCTTGAGATCATATGGGTTAATTGGGGTTTTGCAAATTTATTTGCAGTAAAAACATCATTTCTTCATGTATTCGAAGATTCCATAAAAGTTACATGGCTTAGTACATAGTTTGTTAATTTTCAACTTTCCTTAACAGAGTTATAGTCTTTTTACATGCTGATTTTTATGTAACAATTGTAAATACTGACCCACATGTTAAGTAAAATCCATGCGTGTTAGAGCTGATATGACAGGAATGAGGGTGGTTGACACTATTTTGTTCAAATGCGAACCACACAACCTAGATACAGTGCACATTTTTTCTCTAGGTTTGATTTCAAAGAGGTTTTTGCTTTGCGTTGCTTAGGTGGGTACACATTCAGCGCTACTAAGAATAAGAACCAGTAGCTAAAACCGAAATTTTCAGTCTTTAAAAAGAAAATTTGAACAGCACCCTCGTTTATTTCAATTATAATTGAGGCTACTCACATCAAAGCAGCCATTATTACCTCAGGCTAAAAATAGGAATCTGTTATTTTTAAAAACAAAGAATAAATAAATAAATAAAGATCCAAGGCTGCATGTCACCAAGCCAGAGGCCTTTATGGTTGACTGGCACCAAGCGTTATAAAGCAATGTGTCTTTGGATTATTTCCTACAAAATTAACATTGTCTTTGTAAACCATTGCACAAGAACTTTGACCTGGAGATAATATGGTAAGAAACACTTGGTAGCATAAAACTGTAGCTTGTAGCGCTATTTTTTCCTGAATATTTCTCAGATTTATGTTTCAATGGAAACTTTTCTAAAAGGTTACAGATAATGAACTCAACATTTTCCTAGCTCCAACTGGCTGTGGTCTTTGGCACAGTAATGACCTTGGTGGCCTGTGTTTCTGTACACAGTATCGCCTCAGAAGGTTAGTGGTTTTTATGAAGTGGAACAACAGGAAAGGATTATTTGAGGCAATGATGGTGTTTTTTAAATTTATATCAATTTATGGGAAACAGGTGCAATGTTGTTATGTGCATAGATTGAACAGTGGTCAAGTGAGGGCGTTTAGGGTACCCACTGCTGTAATCAAACACATGGTACCGTGGAGTCATTTCCACTGTGTGCCCACTCTCAGCCCTGCATCCTTGTGAGCCTCCTCACTTTACCATTCATCTCTATGACTCTTACTCAGTCACACACTTATGAGCGAGAAGATGCAAAGTTTGACCTTCTGTCTCTGGCTTGTTTCACATAATACAGTGATCTCCAGCTGCAAAAGATGTGGTTTCATTCTTTTTGTGGCTGAGTGGTATTCCATTGTGGATATGCACCATATTTTCTTGGTCCAGTCATCCATTGACAGACACGTGGGTTAATTCTGTCCCTTTGCCATCATGAGTAGAGCTGTGACAAACACAAAGTCAGGAGTCTTCTGAGAAGTTGGAAAGGTACTGTTTATCATCCTTTCTGCAATACGTGTTCTTTTCAACTTTGTTGAGAATCAACTGTCTGTAAATGTGTGGGCTTTCTTTCTGGATTCTCTGCTCTGTTCCATGGGCCTGTGTGTCTGTTCTTATACCCACATCGTGTTATTTTGGTTGCTATAACCCTGTACTATAATTTGAAGGTGGGCAGTGTGACACCTCCAGCTTCCTCCTTTTTGCTGAGGATTGTTTTGCTTGTTGGGATGCTTTTTGGCTCCATATGAAGTTTAGAATTTTTTTTCTAACTCTATGAAAAATGACCTTGATATTTTGATAATGACTGCATTGAATGTGTAGATCTCTTTGGGCAGTGTGGATATTTTAATGATACTAATTCTTCTGACTCATGAACATGGGATATTTTTCCGTTTGAGTGTGTCATGTATAATTTCTTTCATTGGTGTTTTGTAGTTTTTCTGTAGAGATCGTTCGCATCCTAGTTTAAGTATATTGGTCGCTATTTTATTTTTTAGTGTAGTTATTGTAAATGGGATTGTGTCTTGATTTTGATCTCAGCTGGATCATTATTGGTATATAGAAACACTACTGATTTTTGCATATTGATTTTGTATGCAGCGATTTGACTAAATTTATTAAATACAGTACAAGAGGGGTTTTTTTGTGTGTGTATGTGTGTGTGAAGTCTTTAGATTTTCCCGATATAAGATCATGTTATCAGCAAATAGCGATAATTTGACTTCATTTTTTCCCCCAATTTGGATGCTTTTTATTTCTTTTTCTCTTGCCTGATTGCTCTGCCTAGGACTTCCAGTACTGTGTTGAGTAGGAGTGATGACAGTGGGCCTCCTTATCTTGTTCCAGTTCTTAGAGGAAATGCTTTAAGCTTTTCCACATTCAGTGTGGTATTTGCTGTGGGTTTGTTGTATATGGCCTTTATCATTTAGAGGTGTGTTTCTTCTATGCCTAATTTCCTACTGGATATTTTTAAGAATAACAATTACTTTAATATTCAGCTAAAGTTTTAATGTGGACATTCTATTTCTACAAACCATTAAGTTTGAAAGTATTATTTTACCATCAAATGCAAAAAAGTAAATTTTAAAATAAATGATAAAAAATACTTCTGTAATCTTGTGTAAGACATGAAAATTGTAAAGTTATATAAAATTTTTAAAAACCTGCTTTTGAAATATTTGTTTTGGGTCATCAAAATCTCATCTAGAAGGACGAGTTGGTGTATCTTAGGGCCTCAGCAAACCTAGAACCGTCATTCCTACTTTCTGCATTATGGGAAATGTAAAAATAATTAATATCACAAACACAGACCATAATCTCAACATCAATTATTAACTGTATGACATTGGATAAATTATTAGCTTCTCCAGACTTTCTATCAAAATGAGGAAAATGATAGTGACTCTTATAGAGAGGCTATGAGGGAGAACGTCCATGGATCATTGAGTGAATTGTGTGCTACAGAGGACAGTAATTCCTCCCAGATATTGATTGCCATCACTAAATACTCCACTACCCCTGTAATATAAATAGAATCCATACTTTTATGAGGAGATTCTCTGAGTTTAATCAAGAATAATCTACAAGAATCTATCTTTCATTGGTCTATCATCTATCTCCAGAAACAGAAGTCACATAGAGCACATATGAAAACTAATCATGGTAGCTTATAACATTAAGAAAATTAGGATGTTATAACATTAAAAACACCTCCAGTATGCCAAATAAGCTACTACAAACATTGAAGGAAAATAATATTCTGATAATATTTTTTCTTTTTTTTTTATTAAATCATAGCTGTGTACATTAATGAAATTTTGGGGTACAATGTGCTGGTTTTCTATACCTTTTGAAATATTTTCTTTTTTTTTATTAAATCATAGCTGCGTACATTAGTGCAATCAAGGGGTACAATGTGCTGATTTCATATACAATCCGAAATGTTTTCATCCAACTGTTTAACATACCCTTCATGGCATTTTCTCAGTTATTGTATGAAGACATTTGTATTCTGCATTTAGTAAGCTTTGCCTGTACCCTTCTAAGATGCACCATAGGTGTGGGCCCCCCCAATTACCCTCTCTCCACTCTAACCTCCCCTCTCCCCTCCCTTCCCATATTCTTGTGCTATAGTTGGGTTATAGCCTTCATATGAGACCTTTAAATTAGCTTCATAATAGGGCTGAGTACATTGGATACTTTTTCTTCCATTCTTGAGATACTTTGCTAAGAAGAATATGTTCCAGCTCCATCCATGTAAACATGAGAGAGGTAAAGTCTCCATCTTTCTTTAAGGCTGCATAATATTCCATGATGTACATGTACTACAATTTATTACTCCATTCGTGGGTCGATGGGCACTTGGGCTTCTTCCATGACTTACCAATTATGAATTGGGCTGCAATAAATATTATGGTACAGATGTCTTTGTTGTAGTGTGATTTTTGGTCTTCTGGGTATATACCTAGTAAAGGGATTATAGGGTTGAATGGAAGGTCTATTTTTAGATCTCTAAGTACTCTCCAAACATCCTTACAAAAGGAATGTATTAGTGTGCATTCCCAGCAGTGTAGAAGTGTTCCCTTTTCTTCACATCCATGCCAACATCTCTGGTTTTGGGATTTTGTCATTGTGGGCTAATCTTACTGGGGTTAGGTGATATCTCAAAGTAGTTTTGATTTGCATTTCTCTGATTATTAAGGATGGTGAGCATTTTTTCATGTGACAGTAGGCCGTGCGCCTGTCTTCTTTATAGAAGTTAATCTTCAAGTACTTTGCCAAACCTTAGATTGGATAACTTGTTCTTTCCTTGCTAATATGTTGGATTTCTCTGTGTATTTTGGTTATTAAACCTTTGTTGGAGACATAATTTGCAAATATTTCCTCCCATTCTGAGGGCTGTCTGCTTGCTATGCTTACTATGTTCTTAGCTGTACAGAAGCTTTTTAGTTTGATCAGGTCCCAATAGTGTATTTTTGATACTGCTTCAATTGCCTGGGGAGTCCTCCTCATAAAATATTCACCTAAGCTGATTCCTTCAAGAGATTTCCCTGCACTTTCTTCTAGAATTTTTATAGTTTCATGTCTTAAGTTTAAATCTTTAAGCCAGTGAGAGTCTATCTTAGTTAATGGTGAGAGGTGTGGGTCCAATTTCAGTCTTCTACAGGTCGCTAGCCAGTTCACCTAGCACCATTCATTAAATAGGGAATTCTTTCCCCACTGAATGTTTTTAATTGGTTTGTCAAAGATCAAATAATGGTAAGTAGCTGGATTCATCTCTTGGTTCTCTATTCTGTTCCAAATATCTACCTCTCTGTTTTTGTGCCAGTACCATGCTGTTTTGATCACTATTGATTTATAGTACAGTCTCAGGTCTCATAGCATGATTCCTCCTGCTTTGTTTTTATTTCTGAGTAATGTCTTGGCTATTTGAATTTTTTTCTGATTCCGTATAAAATGAAGTATTATTTTTTTGAGATCTTTACAATATGACAATGGAGCTTTAAAAGGAATTGCATTAAAATTATATATTGCTTTGGGTACTATAGACATTTTAACAATGTTGATTCTTCCCATCCATGAGCATGGTATGTTTTTCCATTTGTTAACATTTTCAGCTATTTCTTTTCTTAAAGTTTCATAGTTGTCTTTATAGAGATCTTTCACATCCTTTATTAGGTAAACTCTCAAATATTTCATCTTCTTTGGCACTACTGTGAAAAGAATAGAGTTTTTGACTTTTTTGTCTTGACTATTGTTGGTATATATAAAGGCTACAGATTTATGGGTGTTGATTTTGTAACCTGAGACATTACTGTATTCCTTGATCACTTCTAAAAGTTTTGTAGTAGAATCCCTGGTGTTTTCCAGATATACAATCATATCATCTGCAAAGAGTGAAAGTTTGATCTCTTCTAACCCTATGTAGATAACCTTGATCACCTTTTCTTCCTTAATTGCAATGGCTAAAACTTCCAT
>CAUYRH010002041.1:0-26300 GCA_963574655.1 Perodicticus potto
GGGGTGGGGGGGAGGGGGATGAAAAGAGCCCGGGGTGAGGGTCAGAAGTCTCTATTCAGTCACAAAGAAAGGTGAAAACCTCCAAATATCTTTCCAAAAGGAATGTATTAGTTTGCACCAATGTACACAATTATGATTGAACAAAATTATTAAAAAAAAAGGAAATTCCCTCATGTTTCACATAATACCTATCAGAGTTCTAAAAAGATGTATTAATTGTAATAAGTATTGAGTGATTTATTGCTCAGAAATTTCTAATTTTTAAAACATGTTTTGGTCATTATCCTACTGTTTCCACAGGTGGCATTTATCTTAAGAGTCTTGTTTAAAGAACATTTACATTTTCTACCATATGATAATTAAATTTAAATTCAAAAAAGCCAGCTCAATAAAAACTAGGTTTCATTTAAAGACTTCTTAAAAGTAATACTTAGTATCATTACTTCCTGTGTAATTTTTCACTGCTACTGTGTTTAATGATACCACTACTTCTAATAGCTACAGTATTTTATATTGGCCCTGCACAATGAGAGTACTTTAGATCTTACTGGAGTGTTTGATGCCACCTGAAGGTTTTATTGCACTGATTTATTATGGTCATCCTTCCGTGTTTCCTCACAGTAGAAATGCATTTTTTCCCTCTCCTACCCTTTGTTCTGTTGTATAGGCTGCCTTAGATTTTCACAAATTCCCCATCTTTCTTAGGTCTCTAAGCCTTTAAACTTCTGTTTCCTCTGCCTGAAAGCTCTTCCACCCTGCTGGACTTTTATGCAACTTTCAGATCTTAGGTTAAACATCTACACATGCTGTACTTTAGAAAGCTTCGTGGGTCCTCCTTTTATAATAGAAATCTGTATTTCTACTGTTTGCTCCTTGAATAGCCTTTACTTGTACTAAGACATTGATTTGTTAAAACAGACCATCTGTAAATTTGGTTCTCTTACTGGCTTATGCATTCCTTGAGGTTAGGAATCTCTATTATAATTATTAGTAGTAATAATAACAACAGCAGGAATCTTAGTAATAATCGTAGCAGTAGTAATAAAATTAAAAGTAGTAATGTTCATATTCATAGTCTGTTAGCAAACATAGTATAAGGGGTTGTGTAATAATTATAACAAATTGCATGTCTGATTTTTGGATGGAAAAATGAATGAATCAGCGAGCAATATAGTACCTTTGATACTTGGTGGTAATTATTGCTCCTTTTATTACGTTGGTAGTAATTATTATCTCCATTAAGAAGGGAAACACTGAATGTCACATGGTTGAAATTATTTCTTCACAGACATAGAAGCTGAACTTGGAATCCAGAACCCTGTTGAGCTTTATAATCCACCCCTTTTATATATTTTTTGTTGATATAGTTGTAGACGTCTAGGTAGCCGTTAGAAATTACACAGATATTTTACTTATCCACTTTGTTCAGTTGCCCCAATGATAACATTTTACTAAACTATAATATGACATCATAAATAGGATAATGACTCTGATACATTATTCCTATCATGCTCAAATGTTTCCCAGATTTATTTGTACCCATATGTGTGTGTGTTGGGCAGGGTAGGTGATGTCTTAGTCCACTAAGCTGTCATAACAAAATATGATGGACTATGTGGCTTACACATCAGAAATGTGTTTATCAAAGTGTCAAAGGCTAGGAAAACCTCTGACATACCGGGAGCCAGCAGATTCTGTGTCTGGTGAGGATTTACTCTCAGGGATACAGAAAGCCATCATTTTGCTGTGTCCTTATATGACAGAAAGGGGTGTGAAAATTCTCTGGAGTGTGTTTCATGAGGGTCCTGATTCCATTCATGCGAGTTCTTATGACTGAATCACCTCCCCAAATCCACATCACCTAATACCATCCCCTTGGGGGTTAAGATTTCAACATACAGATTTTAAGGGAGCTTAAATAAACAGACCACTACTGGTGAGAAGTTCTAGACAATTTTATCACTTGATAAGTTTTCTACCAATTATCACTGTGAAGATACTGAACAGTGCAAAGGCCCATCACTTTCTTCATATTGGTCTTTTATAACCACACCCACTTTTCTTCTAGGATGATGCTGGTTTCAACCGCTAAATCTTTGAAACCACTGAGCTTCCCACCATTTCTAAAGTTTGGTAATTTAAAAAAGTGTTTAAAAGCAGAATCATACAGCGTAAAATCTTTAAGTTTATCCCAGTTAGTATTGTAATATTATGGCAATTAATAAAGTAATAATAACATGAATAATCATTTAGTTTAATTTTGCATTCGTAGATGTTATTCATTAAAGGCCTGGCATATGTGGATACTTCCCGTCTATGCCATGGGGGTAGGGACTATTATTTTTGCCTCAGTTCTGCTTTCCTGCCTTCTTGTATGTCACAGACAATATAATTAAAAGGTAACAAATACTAGTCTACATTAATGAATTTTAGTAGTTAAAATTATAGCGCTTTGTATTCTGACTCTCACATTAAAAATAGTGCCTTTTATGTTTGATAATCATTACTCATGTAAATAAAATATAAATGAAATATTTTATATTGAGTTTCCATAGTTGGTCATTGTGCTGGTGTAATTTACTGTCACTAGATAAAAGTATTCATTTCCCTACTATACTACTTCTACACTATTGTTGCTACCTTCAATCAGTGATGAAAGTTCTTTCATTAAAATGAGATTATTAAGGCCTAAACTTTATTCTCTTTATTAAGAAGAAATATGTGGCTAAGCTAAAGCCCGTAAAAAGGTCTTTCATCATTATTATCATCATTATTCTTGTTGTTTTAATTATTCATTACGTGTGTTCTAGTTGGGGATTTTTGTTTACAAAGAATGGAGTCTCTTAATTTAATCTCGTTCTAAAAAACAAAATAAAAAAGTTTTATAAAAGGATGAGTACATTCAGGAACCTGACTAGGAGAGAACAGCACTGGGACTTTCAGAACTGGGCGCGCTGTCCTTTCCAGCCTCTCTGTCATGAAACCCCCCAATCTGCCTGTCTGTGGTGGTTGTCTTTCCACCGGCTGGGTTCCTCTGCTTGCTTTGGCCTCTTACATGCCCATTCCAGCCCAGTCTCTATCTCGTGTCCATTTTACTACAGTTCTTCTACTTCCAGCTGGGCTACTAAGCCACGGGCTGATGGCCAACCACTGGGTGGGCTCTGTAGTTGTCAAATGTTCACCACTAGCCCAGCTGTCAGGACTAGAGACCTGAGGTCCATTACACAGCACGGTCCTATCTGCTAGGTCGGGATGAGGAAAACCGTCTGGAAATAACATTCTAGCCACATGAACGCATCTCTAGAGACCTTTATAATGAATAAAGGTTAGCTTCCATTTGTTGATTGCTATTTTCTTGAAAGTTATGTAACTTAATTTTTTTTTCCATCTAGAAGTAAATCTATTATTCTGTGTAGACAGTTTATTGTAGAAAATCATAAGCGGAAATTAATTTATTACCCATTTTATAGAAACCATGTAAGAGCTTGAGATTTAATCGAATGTACTTAGATTTATTTAAAGGAAACTATCAAGGAAGTTTTAGTATTTCATTTGGAGAAAAACCTCATTATAGGAACACTTGGAAGGCGTTTTCATATGACTGATGTGAGGAAACATTCTTTAAAAGAGAGTAATATTCCTAATTAATCTGTAAATTATCTGTAAATGAGATAAAAAGTTAATAAAGGTAGAGAGGCTGAAGATACATACAATATTGGTGATGCTGAGGTCTCAGAAAGTTTTCTATGACCATGAAATATAAAAGAGAATCTCAGAACGGAATAGAAGTGGGCTTTGGGGCCACAGAAAGAAAACAGAAGAAAGACAGCTTAGCTGAGGTGTGTTGCAGCCTGTGATTCAACATTTTATTCTGCAGACAGCAATGGAAGTGGGTCTGTTCCTAAGCCACTTGCACATTTTACATTCTGTCTGTAAGAGAACATGTAATTGGCAGAATTACATTCATACTGTGGATAATTGTTCAAAAATATAGGGCAAGTTTATCTTGTTATCCTACATCACTTAATTTGTGTAGTACAATGCTTAGATTACATATAGTTTTAATTTTGAGGTGCTGTAGGGATCAGAACCATCCAGAGAAATGAAATATACTTCAGAGTGTCAAAATGTAACAACATCAGAAACTTTAATTAGACGTTTTGAAAGAATTTTAATCAATAACGTTTCTGGTATGTCACAACCCGGTTCTGACACCACTTGCCAGGGTCCAGGACTGGCCAGGTCTCCGGCCTGGCTTAACTAGGTTCTGGACCCGGCCCGAGGGCTATCTACTTTAGCTGGAGAGAGAGAGAGAGAGTCTTAGAGAGAGTGAAGCAGTCTTCTTCTTCTAGTCTTTAGCAGAGCTTGGTAATCTTCAGCAGAGAGACGTCGTGCTGGCGTTCTGCAGGCAGGAGAGGAGACAGAGTCAGAGTAAGCAGGTCCGTGATAGAATGTGCACAATCCTTGACTGCCTTCGCCTCCAGCCTAATATAAGGCTGATCTCGGTCCTCTCAACACCACAGGTGCAGAGACTGCCAATTCCCCACTGCTGTCCTCTCTCGAACTCTCATGCTAAATCCCTCTCCATGCCCTTTCCACCCAGCTGTTCCATTGAGCTAGACAGGTATTTCTTATAACTCTCACTCCTAGCCATAGGCTATATGGGCTGTAACACTGGTAGTGCTGAAATGTGTGTCCAAATAAAATGGGCAGTCACCATAAACAGAGCGTGTGTGGCAGAGCAAACAGGTCTAATTGCGCGGAGACCTCCAGGTTGTGCTTCAAGACATTTCCAGCTGAAACACGTGATTGTGTGTGTTTGTGTTTCCTCCGATTGTGAGGCTTCACAGTGTTATTCAGGGCACTTATGTTGTGCTGATTTTTTTTTTTCCAGGTTGAAGTGGATTGATTTTATCTATTATTTATACACAAAAATAAGTGTGTCATTTTGATTATTTTGTGGACATATCTCAAATTGTGTTATGTCTTTAGAAGGGTGGAAAGTTTTGTATGAGAATTTACATTGTCTTTAAGATTAGGTATAACCTGTGTGTGTGGGGGATGTGTTGTATGTGTTGTGTGTGTGTGGTGTGTGGTGTGTGGGGGAGGGTCTGTATATGTGTGTGTGTGTATGTGCGTGGTGTGTGGGAGGGTGTGTATGTGGTGTGTGTTGTGTCTGTGTGTTTCTCTTCACTTCTTTCCTGATAATCACTGTGTCAGTGTGAGAACAATCAAAGATATTTCCCATATGCTGCTGAAGACTTATATTTTTTATCTTTCATTTGCCCCTTTGGGTTTCCTCTTCAGTCTTTTTTTTAGAGACAGAGTCTCAAGCTCTCACCCTCCGTAGAGGGCCGTGGCGTCACAGCTCACAGCAACCTCCAGCTCCTGGGCTTAAGTGATTCTGTTGCCTCAGCCTCCGGAGAAGCTGGGACTACAGGCGCCCACTACAACGCCCCGCCATTTTCTTTTGTTGCAGTTGTCATTGTTGTTTAGCTGGCCCAGGCCAGGTTCAGACCCTCCAGTCTCGGAGGAGTCTTGTATGTGGCTGCTGCGACCACTGTGCTACAGGCACCGATCTATCCTCTTCTGCCTTCTGTACCCTACTCTCGTTCTAGGAAAGTGACTTGTATTTTAGCAAATTGAGATTAGCAAAATGAGCCACATCAAGAGACTAAAGAGAAGAAGGAAGTTTGCTTTCCTGATGGATGCTTTGTCCTCACCTGACGCCACCACCATCTCTCTATAGCCCAGTCCCACACTTGCTTCTCTTCCCGGCTTCCCGTAGCCTCCTCTCCTCTCGGTCCCTTGGAGTGACAACAGCTTGTCTGCTGCTCAGCTTGGTCCCTGCCCTCTGCCTCATGACACCCCTCCACCTCACCCACAAGCTTGTAATTAGTCCCTCTGTAAATAAGGTGTTATCCTCATTTGACTGTGCCGTCTGTTTCCTGTTGGGACCTCAGGCAGATAAAGCATTCTGGGAAATGACAGGACGGGCGTGCCATGAGAAAGGAGGGTGAGATTATTGCGTAAGGGACTAGGGATGCATCGCATTTGTCTGGACCCTGGCTGTGTGCCTGAGACCCAGAATCTTCTATTGACCTTGGTCTTAACTTCAGAAGGCCAAATTGAGGAAGGTCTGCTCAACATCATCTCCCGCCAGTCTGATATTCTGCGTGGTCAATAATTGTTTGATTACATATAAGGAATCGGTCTAAGAGTAATATTTGAAATAAATATTTCCTCATGTGTTATATATGTTGAAATTCTATAAAGTAATGTAGAGCTGTAATTGCAAATGGCCATATATCATATATTGAATTATAATTCCTTTAATTTATATGTATAATGAATAGCTTTCAAATAATTAGAAATTAATCAGATTGAAAATGAATACAAATATGAAGAAAGCACATCACCTAGATCATTTTAGGAGGAGCATTGCATCTTTTATAATTAACATGTGTTAATAAAAATTTAAATAATGTTAAGCAAGAATAATAGATATTAGATTACATCTCAACTATAGTTCAAAGGGAATTGTTTAATGTACGGCTATCTATAAAATCAACAAAATATAATAACTGTATTTTAATTATATATGATTGCACTTATGTACTATAAGTTTTCCAAAAAAAAAAAAAGTTTTGCATTAGAATTCTTTACATCTTGTGAAAAGCAATTAAAAACAGAAGGTTACATAAAAGACATCCTTACATATTGGCTTTTAGTCTTCAAAGATCACGTATTTACCTTTTTGATGTTTGTCTGTATTATGGCAGTCCTTTTTGAGTTTTTTTGTTTGTTTTTTTGCAGAAACTAGCTATTGTGTTAGCCCCCATGCAATACAAGAATTTTAGAATTAGAGGTTATACTTTGCAAGAAAATAGAATCTTTATTTCAAATCACAATTTAAGAATTACTGCAATAGAAGTATTTGAAATAATTACTGTTAAGAAAGAAGACAATTTTTTCAATGATAATTTTATTTTTTTGTAAAAATTCATCCAAGGGAATTGTTATTCTTCAAGTAATGATGTAATTTAGAATACAACTGCTTATTTTGGCCAGACAAGTTCTGTGAGAATTTCCTCTCCCTAATGTATCTTATCCCATCTGTCAGTCCAAGCTCACAATAAAGAATTGAATTAAAAATACATTTTTTCTTAGTTCTTTAAGCTTCTCTCACTGAAAATATTGAAATTCCAGGCTGCATATTTTTCTGAGCATCCATTTCACACTGAAAGTAATTCCTATGCCGGAGTTACTTTGTCTGAGACTGGGATTTGTGTCTGGATGCTCCTGACATCTAAAGCAGCCCTTTTCTGTCTCTTTTCTGTTTTCTCATGTTTCCCTTGTTGAGTTATTGTGCCACCTGCCCGTCCTCTCCATTGTATCCATTGTTGAAACCTTCCAGGCATGTATTTCTGGAAGTCAACTGCCTATATTTGAATGGTAAAACATGCTACTATTATTTCTTTTCTGTTTATAAGTATATAACTTATATGCTTGAATTAGCAATCCCTGGTTTGAAACGTGGCCAACCTGTTTATTTATTTTATCTAAGAGATCATATTCTGAAACAGGGAATACAGATTCAAAAGCCAACAAACATGAAAGCACTAACACCAGCAAACACAAAGACAGGCAGGTTGAGATGTGAGGACGGGGCGTTGTAGTGAACTGCTGCTGCCCATCAGCTCCTTCCTACCCCGGCGGGCCCCAAACCCTGAAGCAGAGGAAACTGGAGTGTCGCTGAAAGTGTAGAACCCCGGGCCTCCCCCAAGAATAACTAATTCGGAATCTGCCTTTTACAGTTTTCTCAAGGGATAAACATGCACATTAAAGGTTAAGAAACAGGGCTTTACAGTCCCTTTTTCTTTTCTCTTTCTATCTTCCTATCTAGTGTTGTCAGATATGCTGGCTTGTTTTTACATTCTAGATGGTTTTTAATGAGAAGAGTCTTAATTTTCATGATTCATTTTCTGATTCAATTTCTGTTATTCTTACCACTTTTGTTTTACATTTTCTGGGAACAATAACATATATCAGAAATGTCTTGGGCGGCGCCTGTGGCTCAAAGGAGTAGAGTGCCAACCCCATTTGCCGGAGGTGGCGGGTTCAGGCCCAGCCCTGGCCAAAAACCATACACACACACAAAAAAAAAAAAGAAAAAGAAAAAAGAAATGTCTTTAGGTCCTGGGTCCAGCCAACAGTTTGCAGAGTCTGGTTTAAAAATGCCAGGTCAAAGAGTGAATATGAGCATTTCTAGAAAGAGTGACATCTAAATATATACAACTGTTGATAGTGAAAAAAAAATGAACAAAAAATGCACACACAAGTATTTCCATCATAGCATACATCACGCCTTAATAAGTTTTTAATAAATGTCACTAGTCTGTTTCACCTGTATGGCCGCTGCCCCCCATTCCCCTTGTCCCTACCCAGTGACCCTTTTAAAAAGTAAGTCGAAACCTTTGGTTCCTTCAATGGCTCTGTCTTACTCAGGAATAAAAAAGCTAGCAGCTTGTAAGCTCGTTGAATGTACCTCACTCCAGTATATATATATATATTTTTTTTCACAATTTATGTCCAATCTCCCTAGCAAGCTCGTTAATTCTTCAGCTTGCTAGGCAAACTCTGCCTCGGCATCCTTTCCCCTGGTGTGTGTGTGGCTCACTTTCTCACGTAACTGCTGTACAGATCTCAAATGTCATTTTTACACTCAGGGCTACCCTGTTGAAATCTACAAATTGATATCTCCCCCCCAGTCCACCTTAGCATCCCCGTGGTCAGCGCTCTTCTCCACGACATCACCACCGTTACACGCCTGGGGGGTTGTTTCATTTATTCCGTATCTTTCACCACTAGAATGTCAGTCCTGTGAAATAATGAACTTTGGGGGGTTTTGTTCGTATTGTATACCCAATCCGAGTTCAGTCATTGGTGCATAGAAACAGGGTTTTAATAACGTATATCTTAGCCTAAAAATTACTGACATGACTAACTTCTATATGTGCTTTCAGTTTGTTTGTTTTTAGTAGTGGTACACAGATGAAGAGGATTTTATTATGGGATTATGTAGTTCACCTGTAACTCAAGCTGACAGATTTTTTTTTTCTTCAGTTTTTGGCTGGGGCTGGGCTTGAACCCAGCACCCCCGGTATATGGGGCTGTCACCCTACCCCTTGGGCCACAGGCACCGCCCCATGCTGACAGACTTTTAAAAATGTTATAGATATGATACACAATCTATCTGTGGGTTGTCTACCTTTCTGTCACCTTCAAAATTTTATGTCCCTACTCTCTTGCAAACATATCTGTAACATAGTATCTTTAATCAGGGTCACATGTAGCATATTCTTTAATATACTTCTTTTAAATTGTAAGTGCTAACCACTAATTATCAACTCTATTCTAAACTAAATAAATGAGCTGTACTTTGTTACTTGGTTTGAAAAAAAATGCAATTTAAAGTAGGGAATATTATATAGTATAATGAAAATGTACAGTTGGGCAGTGCCTGTAGCTCAGTGAGTAAGGCATTGGACCCATATACCCCATATGCCAAGGGTGGCGGGTTCAAACCCGGCCCCGGCCAAACTGCAACAACAGCAACAAAAAATTAGCCGGGCGTTGTGTCAGGTGCCTATAGTCCCAGCTACTCGGGAGGTTGAGGCAAGAAAATTGCCTAAGCCCAAGAGCTGGAGGTTCCTCTGAGCTGTGATGCCACAGCACTCTGCCATGGGTGATAAAGTGAAACTCTGCCTCTTAAAAAAAAAGAAAAAAAGGGACGGCGCCTGTGGCTCAAAGGAGTAGGGTGCCGGCCCCATATGCTGGAGATGGCAGATTCAAACCCAGCCCCAGCCAAAAACCGCAAAAAAAAAAAAAAAAAAAAAAGATAAAAAGATAATATACAGTTATTGTTTAAAAAAGGGTTTTTGTTTCCAAATCAGAATGGCAACACAGTGGTTTTACATTTCACCGAGAATAATAATGATACTTTCAAGTACTACTCAGCAAGAAAGAGATTTGAAATTGTATGTTACTTTCCTCAGGTATAGTAGTTAAGTTACCCTCATAATTATCTGACATGGAAATATATCCCCCTATATAGAGTATCTTAAAAAACAGAATGCAAATCATCTTTGTAATTAACTATCAATGTTAGAGGAATATTTTTTAAGAGTTTTAATTTTTTCCTTTTTATAAAATGTAGTGAAAATATGCATAGGAACATTTTGAAAACTAATATTTATTTATACATTCTGTGTTAATTAGCACTTTGGTTTTAGACACCTCTGTTTTTAGCACTTAAAAGAAGATGGTGAACAAATCAATGAATGAATGAATTTAGGTTAAACATATTTATCTGGGTATGGAATGGGTAAGTCCTTTAACTGAGTTCTGAAGAAATGCCTTGTGGTCAGAAGGATCCCTTTATTAAAGCTCTCAAAAAGGCTCTTCATTCCTACCTCAGACATGATATATATATATATATTTCAGGTATGCTCCAAAATATCGAAATTATATGTAACTATGTTATTATGTAACAGAAAATAATATTTTATACCTACATTATGATTACTTGGTTGTTATTATCATTTATTAAGTACATTTTAAAATATGTATATAAAATATTAAAAATATATAAATGATAAAAAACTTTCCCCATAGTTTTTGCATCTGTGAGTAAAATATCAATGATTTGACATTATATGTAGCCTTCATAACTTTTTCATGACCTTTATAACTTGATTTCAAGTCCAAAGACATCAGTAAATACAAGGATCAAAGGTAGATCATGTCTGGGAAAATCATTCCATAAGGATAATAAATTGGGTCAAGATTTGAATGACATTTGCTCAAGATTGAGCATAGGGTGTGAATGACGGAGTGATGGGAAGATAAACTCTGTCACTGCCTCCTATAGTTGCAAATTCTTATTTTGTTTCTTTTTTTCTTCCTCCTGAAAATATTAATGAGTACCTCTTCTTTCAGGAGATTGCCTCTTTACCCCTCTACATTCCCTAGTTAGGGATTCTCGTTGATCAGAACAGAGGTGGGCATATCCTAGAAACTCCTGTCCCCAAACCTCCAGTCTTCTAATATTTGTATCTGTGAATAATACTGTCATCCATTGCCCCAAGACATGTGTTGGTGTTATCCTGGACATAAACCCAATAATCCATTAACACATTTTGCAGGTTTGACCCCTTAAATAAAATTATCTTTCAGTATCATCCACTTGGTTCCATTTCTAAAATGCCCATCATGATCCAACTAACCTCGTAAGTTTCTCATCTATTCTAGTCATTTCTCTGGGAGGGAACGTCATTTTTGAACTTTTGGTATTTATTATTAAACAGATTTTTGTTTGCCTAAAGAATAAGTGAATAATCTTCCAGTAGTCTTAAGTTGGTGGATAGCACCTCAACAACGTGGCATTTCCCGTGCTCGTCTGTGTCAGCACCGCTTTCTTTGCACCTGAAAAGCCGGCAGCATCTTTCTCCGTGTGATTGACGTTGGACTCCAGGTTCCAAACTGCTGTCTTCATTTCAGTTCTTGAGTTTTTATTTTTATTTTGTCTTCTCTGCCTAGAATGTTCTAACCTTCCTTTTATTTTTATGTTTTATTCTAAGCTATAATTTCCTCAAAGAAAGCATTTCCTCAAGAAAATTACTGTAAGTGCAGCAAGTGCCTCTTTTCTAAGCGTTTTTCATTAAAGTTTTGAATTTATTTGTATTTTTTCCATAGATGCTACATATGCTTATGTTCCCCATGTGAGAGACAATCCCTTACCTCTTTTTGCCTCAGATCATATGCTTAATCTGGATGATACCCTCAGTTTGCTGGGTTCTTGGTATTGTGACTGGCTCTGTGGATTGCATATCGATAATCATCAGAACTCGAAAATCAAACTGTATTGATGGATGAAGACAAAATTTCAGTGTTCATTGTCCATTATTTACACACAAAGAAATGGACATTTGAAATTAGGTGATGGATAAACTACATTGTTGGTAAAACATACAAACGAGCAAGCAAATAAATCTTCAGTCAGGTAGTTCAAAAATCTACGCCAGGAGAAAGATGGGAAGAGTGTGTCCTAAGAAAACCTTCAGAAAAGGCTGTCTGAAGACGATTATCCCTGGGCATCTTTTGTTACCTAAAAGGTAAAGAACACACTCAAACGTTAAGCATATAGCTTCTAGCTAAACTATTATCATTTCAAGCATAACTCAAGAAATCGAGATCTTCCTGGATGAAAGTATGTAATGTGATTTTATGAATTTTAGTTATTGCAGCATTTCCAAATGTGTTTTCAGAATGAATGAAGATTATGTTTTGCTTTGAGCTTTATAAAATCATGGGTTTTTGCAAGGGTTTTAGATACGACATTACGTCCATACGGCAAGGTTCATGCTCTGATATAAGTAGATCACATCTAAAGACTTAATTTTCAAAAAGGTACATTAGCTATGGAGATTTAAGAAAATTTGAATTAAACCGTTCAAATTGGACAAATATCCTGGGTATTTTAATCAAAATCAATGCATGATGAAAAATATTGGTACATATTAGAGGCATAATGTTGACTTTTAAAAGAATTTTATGTTTCTGTGGACATTAATATTCACTCTGCAAATGGAATTATTTTATCACCTTTCTCCATATACATTAATTATTTTTTAGTCATATAATCATTTTACTAAAGTAGAATTACTGCTTTGCCATGTCTTTTGAGAAATGTAAAGTCAAGACATGCCATGTCCTGTTTTTTAAGTAGTAACTTGCACATGAGTCCTAAAATGAGAATTTGGCTTAATTTTTTAATTTTTTTTTCTTGCAGTTTTGGCCAGGGCTGGGCTTGAACCCCCACCCTCTTATAAGGGGCCAGCGCCCTACTCCTTGAGCCACAGACGCCACCCAATGTGGCTTAATTTTTATATAAGAGAAACGACCAAATTGATCCTTCAATGCCCATGTGCTCCAGTTTAATCTTTTATTTGAGGTCCCATAATCAATGACATTAATCATTGGGAAAATTACTCAGATCTATGTAAATCTATGTGTGTATATATGTGTACATACACACACACACAAAAGACTGCTTATAATAAAACTGAAGTGCTGGTGTAATTGATTATTATGATAAATTATAAATTTTCTAAAACTGTTTAAAGTCACATCTTCTTATATTATCTATCTGAAGACAGCTGTCTTTACCTTAAAAAGAAAAAAAAGAGCACATGAAAGTGTATACAAGAACTACATGTCCAAAACTACGTGTAGAAGAAAAATAAGTGAAGCTAAGCAAGTTCTTTAAAGGACCAAAGATAAAAAGAACCTTTAAGAATATACCTATTTCTACAAGGGTATGCAAGTAGATAATGAATTCCTCTGAAAAAATAACTAAAGCAATTACACAGAGTTAAAACAAAAACCGGTGAATCAGACAATATTAAAATATTAGAGAATCACCTATTATAGAAAAATTGCATGTTAACATTCACTTTTCAGCTTTCATAAGGTATCCTTCATAGAGCTGTGAGTTTATTTATCTTTCCTTTATGTTTCTAAACTAGTCCAGTACCTGCCACACAGTGGAACTCATTAAGGGTTGGCTGCCGAATATTACACTTTGCCATCAGAAATTCTCAGATGTACCATTTAAAATGAACGGAAAGAGACAAGTGAGAAGAAACTAATGAGCCTCTATGTATCAAAGGGAATAAGAGCAGAACGTCTGTTTGTGAGAAATAGAGACGTCCTTAATTATTCAACAGGAGCGTCCACAGGGTCTCCACTTCCCCACACAGTTTGTCTTTGTTTTACAGAAAACCTCTTAACTATTACTGTTAATTTTAGTTATTACATTAGATAATGCCAAAAATCCTAATCAGCCAGGGTAGCCTTTCCAGGCTTTTCCAGTTTTCTTTATCTCTGAATATATAAGATGTTGACTGTAGATGTTTTAATTCATTACAATAAATTCCCAAGATCTTAATGTCAGTTTCCTTTGTTTAGTTTTCCTGGATTCACCCTTGGTGATCTCTTAGTGCACAGAGACAGGCCTCACTTTGCATGCTAGTGGGGGATGATTAAAATGATCGCGCAAATTAAAACTGGGTGAAAAAATCAACGAAAAAATTATGATTGTTGTCTGAACTTTACAATTTTTTAATCAAATCACTAAAACCTTTCTTCCATTCATAAAAATGTGTATAATGAAGAAAGAGTAAACTAATATTTACTTAGTATCCTGCAGTTTAGAACATTAGATGTATTAAGAATTAAAACATGTTATTTCTTTGTAAAATGGTTATCAAGAAGAGTTTAAACCATGCTTCTCTTCTATATCATTTATTACATTATCATAATCAAGAATTTTTTTATGGCTTGTTAACCTTTTTCCCCCAATTTAGAACATCTTTCAACATTTTATTCTTTACTCTTTCAATACAAAAAAATATCCAAGAATTCCCCTTTAGTTTTTGTAGTTTGGCATCACTTTCTCTGGACCATCTTTATCTGTTTCATTACAACCAGTGTCCGTGTTTACCCTGGTCTCTGCCTTAATTAAGTTCTTCGGGCTTCCTCTGAAAAGGCTCTTCAACAGACTCAATGTCAAAATTCCCAAGTCAGTTATTTCTTCCAATACTCCATTCCATTTGATTTGAGTTTCACTTGCAGTGTTAATCACTTTTAGTTTCTTCCTTGAACTTTCACTTTTGTTAGTTCTTCCTACCTTAATTATATATTTTTGTTAAAAACCAAAGGATTTATCATAGGAGAACAGCAAAGAGGCAATGCAACTACAGGCTTTGTCTTCTGTGAGAGAACTAAGTAGATGCACAACGGCCAGCCACCAGCAGACTAAATGATATGCATGGTCACTGTATGATCAGCAGTGGTTACTTACATAGCAATCCATGTACTGAAGCAAAATTGGTACTTTATGAGTTACTATCAACATATCACAGTAACTAAAATTTTAAATGTGTGTGAGAGGCTGGTATTTCACTATACTGTGTGTGGTAACCAAGATTTATGCATTTTTGGAGCTGTCTAAAATTGAGGAATGACTGAGTTCTTATTATAGGCTATGGATATTGAACATTTTATTATGTGTGGACAGGTAAAATTATCTGTTTTTAACAGTGAGATGTCAGTTACAACCTCTCATGGGTGTGTTATTTTAAATATAGTCTTTCTGTATTTTATAATTGCATATAGATTTCACTGGATAATTCTATTTATGTTGCACCAATGGGGCTACATAATAAATACCTCCCGGGAGAACAGAAAAATAATACTATTTTATTGTTTCAGGCCTGCCAAGGCTGTAGTGTGCAAGGAAACCTCTGCTTTGCGTGTCCTGAATGATTGTCAGTCCGAGACAAATCAGACAACTTCTTGTTCACTAGACCCTCTGTAATTGCTTAGTTGAAAACCAAATAAGCAAGAAAGCAGCTGATCACCAAGTGAAAATTTTGAATTGACAGTCACAAATATGACCACAAATTGAGCAAAACTTTTATGGTGGATTTATAGTATGTATTTTCCCTTATAGGAAACTCAATCCTACCTTCAGTTGGTGATCTTGGTTGGACCAAAACCAAAAACATGTTCCCATTGACCAGGCCTCTTGGGAGGTAATATGCCTAATACTTTGAAGCGCATAATCTAAAGTAATAACATCCCAATATGAGAGCCATTGGTCATATGTAAGCTATTGAGCACCTTGACGTACCTAGTCCAAATTAAGATCTAATTGCTTTGTTTTAATCTAAAAATCTCAATATTTTTTAACTTGATCCTATGTTGAAATTGTGCTATTTTGATATATTGATTTAAATATATGATTAAAATTAATGTCACTTTTATAATTACCTTTTAAGATGTACCTCCAGACAACATATGTGGATTATACACTTATTATGTTACGAGGCAGCATTGCTTTACAACTGTAACGCCTCGGTTCAAATCCTAAATTTACAATTTACTTACTATATAATGATGGATCTTGTATTTTAACCTTTTTGTTCCACAGTTCCCTTATCTGTTAAATGTAGAAAATAGTAGTTTAATTTAAATGAACTAATGGTAAGTAATAAGTACTTAGCTTTGTGTCTGACAATTGAGCACTGCCTATTCGTTATTGTTGAGTTTGATTAATACAGGAAATGCACTGAACAAATTCTCTCTCTTAAACTATTCTGTTTGTAGTTTTTTTTATAATGGGCATCATTTGCTTTTTCTAGATATAAGGTGGTATAATTGGGTCAGATTACACTTACTTTACATCAGCCCAATCAAGTCATGTTTTCCTAGGAATACACACAGGACTGTTGACAAAGGGTTGAAACACAGCCCGATTTCATCACCAACTTGTTTACACTTCATCATCAACAAGTTTACACACATTATTTTTGGTTTCTTCTATAAATGGCTACTCTTATTCTCTCGGCTCTGCATGTGCTTCTGTCTTTGTGGCTTAAGCAGGCATACACCTTATAATTATTACTTTCATGATCAAAGGGTGGATTTTTTGACTGTGGCCAAGTCAAGGAAAATCTTGTGTTTAGCCAACTGGAAATTTTGAAAACATTTTGGTATCCGTATCAAATATAATGTAGATTTTGCATTTAATTTAATATTAATTCATACATTAATATTAAATGGAATTTTTATATGGAAATTAAGTTTTAATACAAGTATTTGATTCTACACTTTCTCTTGAAGTACCAAGTATGTTACATACGCTATATAATGATAATTGTTTAATTAACTGAATTATTTGACTTATATATATGTATTTTGAAATAAAGTTTAAGTGGAGGAAATGACTTGTAACTATAGTTGGGTTAACTAGAATTCTGTGAATAAATTCCCTTCATTTCTTCTTTATGTTATCACTTCTCTGTTATTTAAGCATCTTGAGAAATCATTTATATATATAATGTATATATATTTTATATATATGTAAGTTTGCATTTCTTTAACCTCAGTGATGAACTGATATCCATATTTTATCCTTGAGCTTTATTTAATGTGCATTTTCTTATAACTAGAAGGAAATAGAATCTAAAATAACTGTTTGCCCAGGGCCTTCTAACTGCCTCACTCTAGTGTTTCTATGTTCTTATTTTTTGCTTAATGTCAGGACTTCTAGTTATAACAATGTATTATTTTGTCATTATCTGTGATGATCTTTCCTGTCATTGAGAACGTAAGATTTTGACAGTTTTCATCTCCATTTTGATTTTTTTTTTGGCCAGGGCTGGGTTTGAACCCACCAGCTCAGGTGTATGGGGCTGGTGCCCTACTCTTTTAAGCTGTCCACCATTTTGATTTTTTAGCTTCAAATATTTCCATCTTGATGTTACTAAGATGGAAATACTAAAGTTACTCTCCTATCATAATTAATTTTACTTCCCATTACATGGCGTTTAATTAATCTATTAACATTGTATGATAATCCTCATCCAGAGCTTTCCTGAAGTCTGAGCAGACTTTATGAATTGAATTTGAATTATTTTGGCAGTAATAACTCCAAAGTATTGTAATAGCTTTGTTAAGCATGACCTCCCTGCCTGAATTCGTGCTGGCTGTAGTTAATCAAATCACGCGTTAGCACGTGTACTTTTGCCATGCTCCCCAAATATGTTTCCATGAGTCTAATGCCACAGTAGATGTTAACCTTTGCCACTCTTGATTCATCTTCTATTGTTCGTTTTATAGCACATTCTGTGGCTTAAGCATCCATTTAATGAACTAACAATGTTCCGTTAAATAATAGAATACATTATTTATTCCAGTTGAAGTTACTACTTATGCCCAGAAAGATTTAATCTAAACTGTATCTGTAAATTCTAAATCATTATAATCAACAGATAAGAGAGAAGTAATTATTATGACATAGAGTATTTTTCAAGGTTTAAAAGACCTTTTTACCTTTTTTTAAAAAAATCAATTTTCTATTCATTTTTAATTACTTAAAAAAATGAAGGTCATTTAATGGCCACTAAAGAATAAAATACATGATAGTCTCTGTCGTAACATTTACCCAAATGATGAAGTATCGTAATCAATCAGAAGAGGAGACGCTTTATCCCTGGATTCTGTGAGTGCAGGTAAGGGGGGATTATTTAGTAAAGGGTGAAGGTTTCTAGTTTTAGCTGGTTTTCAAGTGTCAGAAGCAGTTTTGTCAGTATACTTCTATTTCCCTTTCTTCATTAATCTGAATGTTATAAAAGCTGTTCCATTCACCTAATCCATCCCGTTATCTCATCTCTACTTCTATACTACAGACCACACTCGCGTCATGAAAGTGCTAATCTTGCTACTATTTTGGACTTTTCTTTTATTTAAAGAATTTAAATATTTCTTTTATTTAAATTTCAGATTGATATAAGGGTACAAATAATTAGGTTACATTGTTTATATTTGTTAGCTAGAGTTCAAATTGCAGTTGCTTCCTTCGCCCAGGAGGTGTGCCATGTACTATTACATTGTGCCAGTTAGGTGGTGGCACACCGAGCGCCCTCCCTGCTCCTCTCTCCATTCTTCCCCCCTCCCCCCCACCCTCATCCCCCATTTGGATGAGGTTGTGTTTTTCTTTCACGTGGGAGTGTAGTTGTTCATCTATTGGTTTCATATTAGTATTGAGTACATTGGTACTTTCTTTTCCATCCTTGGGAAACTTAGGAGGATGTTCTCCAAATCTATCTAGAGAAGTACACTAGATGTAGCGTCTCCACTTTTTATGGCTGAATAGTATACATATGCCACAGTTTATTTATCTATTCATGGATTGATGGGCACTTGGTTGATTCCGTATCTTGAGGATTGTGAATTGAGCTGAGACAAGCATTCTGATGGAAATGTCCTTATGGCATTTTTTCTTTTCTTCTGGGTAGATACCTAGTAATGATATTGCAGGATAGAATGGAAGTCTACTTTTGGTTCTTTGAGGACTCTCCATACTTCTTCCCAAAGAGGCGGCACTAGTTTCCATCCTGCTAACTGTCAAAGTCTTCCCGTCTCTCCACAACAAATGCAACTTCTGCTTTGGGACTTAGTGACATGTGCTGTTCTTTCTGGGGTTAAGTGATAGCTCAAGGTCATTTTTATTTGCATTTCTCTGATATTTGTGTAAGATGAGCGTTTTTGCATGTATTGTTAGGCCATTCAACTGTCTTCTGCAGAGAAAGTTCTGTTCATGTCTCTTGCCCAGTGACAAATGGCATTGTTTACTCTTGGTTTGCTGTTTAATTTGAGTTCTCTGCAGATTCTGGTTGTTAGCCCTTTGTCAGATCTGTAACACGTAAATGCCTTTTCCCATTATGAAGGTTGTCTGTTTGCTTTACTTGTTGTGTCCTTAGCTGAACGAAAGCTTTTTAGCTTGATTGATTACCTTTTATTTACTTTTCTGTGTTTCTGTGATTCTCAATAAAGTCTTTCTTTGGGCCAATATTATCAAGAGTTTTCCCCATTCTTTCTTCTAGAGATTTTATTATTTCATGTCTTAGATTTAAATCCTTTTCAATCTCAGGTCAATTACTTTGTTTTTTGTGTGTTCTTTTTTCTTTCTGTTGATCATCATCAGATTAGGGGATTAAGTCATGTGTTATCAAAATTTTAGTTTCTTCCCTTCTTCTTCCATTCTTTCATTTTTTCTTTTCTTTAGCCCTGCCTCCTTCTGCTCATCCTTTTTTCCTATCCTCCCCTCCTTCACTTTTAACCCTTCCACCTTTCAACAACAAAATGGACTGTGGTTTTGCTCCCAGAAGACGAACCTAGACAGTCAGATACAGAGAGCAAAATATGTATTTCTTAGCTGTAATGTCTAAAATAATTTTTTTAATCTATGGCAGGAATCATTCTTTTAAAGATTTTTGCATCATAAGGCTGTGCTTTGTAGAGAGGAAAAGATTGTACATTCCATATTTGATAAACAAAGACAAATCCCCAAAGAGATCTATGCATACAGTTTATGAGATAATGCAAGAAGAATCAAGGATTTGCAGAATACAGTCACTGAGAACCAGAAACTGTAATGAAACTGTAGGCATTTCGGTAGAGGCAAAGAAGAAGAGGCAGAGAAGTCTGTGACCACCCCCGCCAGGAGGGCAGTGTGTAAGTGGACATCAGGATTGAATCTCAAAGTGTAGTTACCAAACCCACATGATGCCATGTAGAAACAGGGAGAGAGGAAGATTTTGATATGAATACAGGGACCTGAAAGTGACTATGTTTCTTGGGTTTCCCTGTTACCGGGCAGGAAAATATCTTGCAAACTATTCAGTTTAGTAGTAAAAAATAGTTACATGTTCTACACCTGAGTCTGGTTCCACTGAATGTTGCCTTTTGATTTACTTGGCTTTTCATTCTTCTAATGCCTCTATTTTGCCTTTTCGGTTTAGCTTCTCTGGCTCTGACTTCTCCCAGTAACTCTGCTCTTGTCCTGTTCTTTCCCTATGCAGGGTCTGTACACACAGATACATAGTTACTTTTTGGCAGCACAGTGCTTTCAGGAATCCCTGCCTCATTTCCCCTGTCTTACTGTAACAAATAGATCTCTTTTCCTAGGATCTATTTTCCTAATCCGTTATATTCTAATGAATTTGACTGTTAGGTTGATATACCACCTATATCTTAACTGTTCCCCACACTGTCCCCCAAGGAAAGCTAAAGAATATGGTGGTATTTGAGGACACACCATGTATGTTATATGTCATAGTCTCCATTTTCTAAGACATTGCAAAGAGAATAATAATTGTTAATTTATGTGAGTCTATGGGATTTACTCTTTAGGAAGTGTTTTCACACACATTACCTAATTTTCATCTTAGAATTATGTGAATAAATACTACTTACCCAATGACATCTTTTAGTTTCCCTAAAATATAATATGCAGGGGTTGCATGCCAAAAACCTATATAAGTAATAGATAATAAATAAATGTTGATAAAAAATGGAAAAGATGTATGAAAAATAAAGCAATACGTAAACATCGCTAAGTATAAAATAGAAAATATATCACATTTCTTTGCGGCTTTCATTCTGGAATTATCATTTCTTAGATACTGCATTTTTAGCTTTGGAAACACAGCAATACATACTACAATAAGCACATACATACCCTTTTGAGAATCAAAGTGAACTCAAAATAATTAGCTGGTTTTCTACCCAAATGTGAACTTCATCTTCACTGTTTACTAGCTTTGGGTCTCAGTCACTGAACATCTTTACACCTGCTTTCTCGTTGAGTAAATGATGATAAAGTCGTCTAATTTAAGGTATTGTAAAAATTAAACGGAATCATGTGAAGCACCTAGTAATAACTAAGAAGTATAGGTTTTTATGATTATTTTTATTATAGATCATCATTGTAGCCTAAGGTTTTCTTTTATTCCACCTGTAATTCTGATTTGGTAAACATGACGTAGTGCTTGGACGAGCAAAACCAGTAACTTATCTGTGATTCACTGGCTTATCTCAATATAGAATGGACTAAATGTCTGAAGACACTGCTTATTTTTAATTATAACTTTTTAAAACTGTATTACTTTGATGAAAAAATAAATGTAAACATTTTTCAAAAAGTCACAATAGTTTATTTCTTTCTGATTTTTGAGATAACCAGAAAAACAAAAGTGGAAGGAAACAAAATGCATTTAGGCCATTATACCAAAAAATTAAATGAATAAAATACATAAAATTAACTTAAAATCATTTGTCTGACAATTGTTTGTTCACTTTGTTTGTCTTCACTGAAAGCCACTACTCAAAATCATATCCTTCCCAATTTAAAAAGTGCATTTACTGAGCATATCTATCTTCCAGTGCTTCTGTCTATGTGCTGGGTTTGTAAATACTTGTCTTTGAAGGTGGGCCTGGTACGTGACAAGCTTTGGCCAGTGAAGAGTGAGCACAGTGGAATGTGTTAGTCCTTGGCTGAAGCCCTTGCACCATCCTGAGGTTGAGTGCAGTGATGAGAGAGCCCCCTGCTGCCCTCAGCCAGACATGAAGAAAGAGCAAAACACACCCTTTTTGTGTTAAAACATGACACTTTAGGGTTAAGGTAACTGCAGCAGAGGCTTAATAATCCAAAGCATATAGTAACATTAATTTAGATTAAAAATCATTTTTATGTGTATTTTTTCTAGCTTTAAAATTATTAAAATTATAACATACTACGTAAATTTCTACTAGAATCACTACCTATAATTCTCAGTTTAAAGGGGTTTTGAGAATTTAAAATATATATGGCATAGCTATATATGGCACAACTTTTTATTAGGTTTCGGGGACCGCAAAGAAAGCTATTAAGCATCACAGTATGTTTCACAGAGGTAAACTGGACTTTTAATACCATTTTTAGGCATTTCACTAACTGACAAATCATAGAGGTAAAGCAAACAATTGTAGGAAAGGAAAAGATATGCAGGAACATTTTTCAAGTGTAACTGTCTGTAAAGTGCTGTAATCAGTTGGTGAGAAAAAAAGGAGATAAGAAATCTTGGGAGGAGATATTCATATACGTTGACTTTCTAACTTTGCTCGTTATAAAAATTCAAAGGGAACGATCACAACAGGATTTTTAATGAGTTTGAAAAGGACTGTCTGTGAATCAACCTGTCTTTCTCTCGGAATTAATTTATTTGTGTATTTATTTATTCATATATGGAGAGAAGGAGAAAGAGAAAGAAAGAAGAAAGGGGGAGAAAGAGAGAGAAAGAAAGAAAGGAGGGAAGGAGGAAGGAAGGACCAGGCAAGCGTCCTTCTCTTTATGTTTTTATTTTTCCAAAAGGAGTTGATTAAGGGAAAAAGAAAAACAACCTCTTATATTATTACGAAATATCTTCTAATGTCTTATCATAGTTTTCTGACTTTATAATTCTAAACGAAATCCGTCATAAATAGTTTTAAATCTCATCATCTAATGCATGCGCTCTTGTCTAGTCTTTTTTATCAAAGGACTCATTCTTGTGAATCAACAAGGCATGGACCCGGACTAAGAGAGCTTTCATCGTTTTTTAAGAAAGTGACGCTAGCTTACTGTCTCCTAGGAAACTCAAAAATTCAGCAGCTGTAGAAAATCCAAGTTTACCAAACAGCTAGTATTGGGGGTGAAATCTTCCAAGAAAGTATTCCCTGACATCTCAACTTATTTTTAAATGTACTCTAAGAAATTCTCTAACTATCTATGGTTAGTCATTTGTCACCAGCAGAAAACAAAATGAATTAAACTCAGATCTGGACACTTTCCATTTCTGGATCTGTGTGGAACTGCAGTTGAACTCAGGAAACTTAACAAAAGGCTGATTATTTGAAGGGAATGATCGTCAAATGAACACCGAAAAAAACATATCCAGAAAACACAAATAGAATAATAAATAAGGCAATATAATAGTGATTAATTGGGAAAATACATACACACACACACACACGAGACCACACATAATAGAGAAATATGTATTTGAAAATATAAAATGTGAATAATACATGAAATAGCCAGTTTCTCTCACTGAAATCAAAAGCTTCAACTAAATTAGTTTCAAAATTGCTATTTTGAGGGGAAAAAAAATCTGTGATGCTTCTATACATTTTTGGAAATATGTAGCATATTCAGTTTGTTAGGTATATTTTCTTTTGTTTGGTAAGAGTTGAATAATGGAATCCAGTTTTTAGAAAGATGGGTATGTGTTTTATACTGTCACGCCACTTTGGAAAATTGGCATGCATTGTACTGTAACAGGAAAACAGTTTTTGTAATTAGGTGAACATTGCATAATGTTAATCATTTTATTGGTGTGTGTTAGTGACTCCTTTATTATCAATGGATGTTGATTAGAAACAAGTTAGCTTAACAAAGAAAGCGGAAGTGTATTATTATCATTTCACTGGCGAAAATAAACAACAATAAATACGGTTGTAGAATTTTCATCACGTTACTCAAACTTTCCACTATAAGGTAGAATTACAAAGAGGGATGTCTGGGTGGTGCCTGTGGCTCAACGGAGTAGGGCACTGGCCCCATATGCAAGGGGTAGCGGGTTCAAACCCAGCCCTGGCCAAAAAAAAATAATAATAATTACAAAAAAGACAAAGAGGGATGTCCTTGATATCCTGCATATCTAAGTGAAATGTTGCTTTTTCAGCATTAATTCTGTGACTTTGGAGAAGTAATTAACTTCTCTGAAGCTCAGTTGCTTAATGTGGAAAATATATATGTTTAGAATGGTTTAGAAAAGTTTCTTTTTTTAACTACATATTTTCATATATTTTCAGTGAATGTTGACTTCCCCTCCCCTACTGTTACTATAGAAACTTGAGTCACTGATTTTTAAGAACTAGTTATAATATAAGAACTATTATAATATATGCACATGTACATATTAGCATGCTAGTCTATGCTCTTCATGTTAAAGGCAAAATACTTAAGATGGAAAAAGAAAAATGCAAAATATTTTCCATTCATGGTGTATAAAAAGATTTCTGGTATATATTGTTTTGTTTTCATGTAGATGCTAACAAATAATTTTCACAGAGATATTTATCATTTTCCAGGCATTTATTTTATGCATGGGAGTGAACCTGACAGATATATGGTCTTTGTTCTCATTAACATGTATCCTAGGAAAGGAGAGAGAATGAGGAAATAAGCAAACACAAATAGGTTAAAATTTTCGTCAGAGAGGGTGCATTTGAACTGACGCCTGAATACCGTGTTAGAATCAGTCAAGCTGTGATCTGGGAAAAATTGTTGCAGGCAATAGAGAAGTTACTGTAAGGTTTGCAAAGAGAGAAATAATGAATAAAATAGAAGGAAGGTTCTATGTCTGTAGCATAGCTAGCAAGGTGTGATCACAGCCACCTGAAGGTATGTTCTTACATTGTACAGATTGGTTTGTGTGATTCATAAGGCAGAGTAGATGTTGCTTCTGAAATAAAGTTACGAGAGAGATTCTGGCTTCTTTCTTGGTCCCTTTTTTCTTTCTCATGGATCTCTTGCTCTGGGGTTAATCCTGTTGTAAGCAGCCCAGTGGTTCACAGGGAGAGGAACTAGTCTCCTGCCAATAAACATGTTAGTGAGCTTAGAGCGAATCCCCCGGCCCCCGGCCCCAAAAGTCTTCAGAGATTGCAACTTTACCAAACGACTTGACTGCAACTTCATTAAAGATCTTGAGCCACAAAGGCTTAGCTCAACTCTTCCCAGATTTATGATACTCAGAAAATGTGTGAATAATCAATATTTACCGCATTAAGCTCATAAATTTTGAAATAATTTTATGCAGCAATAGATAATGAATATAAAAGGTGGTGTTGGAGTGATATGACGTAGGGCTTCATAGACCATAGTAAGATTTGGATTTTCTTTAAGTTATTCGGTAGAATTTAAAATTTTATATTAAAAAATCCATGCAACATGTTTTTACTTTGTTTTAAATAAAAAGGATTTTATTATTGTGTACACAGTTCTTTGAAAGGGTGTAGAATGTATCAGGGGTTAAATGACTAGGAGTAATCCATGTATGTGTAAGATACTAATTAGAGTAGAACAGCCAAAACAAGCCAAGTGGAGACTTCAGATACAATTGGAGATACAACTGGCGAGTGATGCGACAGATGGGAGTATCTCCAATATCCTTGAGAACTTAACGAGAGAAATAAAAGGCAAATAATTAATTTGCAAATGCCCAAAATATGTTTTGAAAGATGCTTAATCTCATTAGTACTGGCAAAAACATCAATAATAATGACAATTTTTTTTATCCTGAGTAATTAAAAAGACTAATAAAATCCTTTATTGACAGGACTGGAAACTTACTCATTCTCATTTATTGCAGGTATGAGTCAAAGTTGATACAAATGTTCTGAAGCTACTCCATACAGTTCATATGTTTTCTAGTAATTCCACCACTAAAAATTTATTCCAAAGAAATATTTGCTGTGTTAATGCATACTCCTTGTTCATTGCAAGACAGTTGATGTTGATGAAAATTTGGAAGAATTTTTTTTTTTTAACAAGTGAACAGTTTATTAAGAATTAAACAAAGGTATAATGTGAAGAAATTTTTAAACTCATCATGTTGTATGTAACAAATGTTACTTATGGCACAATATTGAATAAAATAAATGTTGCAGATCAATGTCTTTATATAGTGATTAAGAAAATGCTATGAGGGCTATCTCTCACAGTACGATCAAAATGTTTCTGATTGTATATGAAGCACATTCTGCCCTATGATTGCACCAATGTACACAATTATGATTTAATAAAATTA
>CAUYRH010002042.1:0-15278 GCA_963574655.1 Perodicticus potto
AGGTCTTGAAAAGGCTGGACTTAACCTTTTGGGCTCAAGTGATCCTGCTTCAGCCTCCCAACTAGCTAAGATATAGGTGTCTGCCACCACGTCCAGCTGTTCTTTTTTTGGTGGGGGAGAGGGATTGGTGCATTTTGAGAAATTATAGAAACCATAGAGATGAATAAGTCTAATCCCCTTATTTTACAAAAGAGAAAACAATTTCTAGAGAGGTTAAATGATCTTGCCTGTATCATATATGTAGTTAGTACCAGAAGCTGGAGGAACAGAGCTCATTTCTTCTCATTGTAAATCCAGAGACTTTTTTCACTACTTTCCCCTGTCTGCTTTTTACATTTATGATAATTTCTGTAGAATATATATGGGATAGTGATTTGGGCCTTAATAGTGCTTAACTCACTTAAATACACTTTTGCAAGATAGAATATAGCATTCTTCCATGGATCACTTTTCTAGACTGAATTAATTAGATGAGCACATTTTGAAAGAGTAAAAATCTAATATTCATTTTCTTTTCTATTTAAATGGGGGTTAACGTTTCTCAAATTGTTCTTAGACTCTGTGTATTAACTATATATCTTCCCTTTGTGCTTTCTGCTGAGAACTAATTAGCTGTGGAAAGAAAGTAAAGTGTTTCAAATCTTCATAATTGGATATTGGAATCGTCTTCTTACTGACCAGGTCACATCATTTGAGTGTGTGTTTGTAGGATGCCTTGAATGATTGATAATGCTCATATAAAATGGTTGGTTTTCTGTTTTAAAATCTTTTATTCTTAGAATTCTGATATGATGTGTTACTGTCACATCAGAATTCTACTAAAGATGAAGTCGTTTGAACAAAATAAATGAACAAGGCAATTACTTTGAGTCTTATTGACCAGAGGTCCATATTTTTAAGAAATAGAATTTAGACCATAATCTACTTATTAAATTTTCTTTATCTAGTTATCCAGATCATTCTTTTATGATAAGATGTGGTTTAGTGCTAAAGTGTTACTTATTTTCATATGTAATAATATATACATTTTTAAAAGTGCTTGCCTTTAAAAAAAAAATCTATTTAAATGAACACAGTGAGAAGTGTGAATTCTTTTTATTCAGAGGTGGTACTCACAGTGTTTATTTTCTAGTTGGAGAGAAAGGTATGTGATCTGCTCCACCCCCAGAGATACCAGGGATTAATGCAGGGATTCTTAAGCAAAAGACCATGCATCTTTGGCAGTGTTCAGAGTTGGAGTGGAGAAGGGTCAGTGTATGAAAGTGGCTTTATTAGAGTCTTTTTTTCCCTCCACTTGTATTTCATTAGATTCTTAAAGGTGTGTGGTCTATTAGAATTATTGGCATGCTTTGAAATTTGGGGTGCTGCCTTGAGATTGGTGTCATAGTATTTTGATGTGATTGCTCGCCAGTTGCTGTCTGTAGTAGTCATTTCCTAGAGCTGCCATACAAAGTATTACAAACTGGGTGGCACATTAAAGTGTGTTGCAGGGTCGAGTCCCTCTTGAGGTCTGTGAGAGAGAATCTGTTCTAGGCCTGTCTCCTTGGCTTGTAGATGGCTGTGTTCATGTTTACATGGTTTTTCCCTCATACTTGTGTTTGTGTCAAATTTCCCCTTTTTAAAAGGACACCAGTCATATTGCTTAGGGGTCCGTCTTATTTCCAGCATAGCCTTATCTTAACAATTACATTGCAATGATCCTATTTCCAAAGAAGGTCATGTTCTGAGGTTTTGGGTGTTAGGATTTCAGAATATGAATTTTAGTGGAGGAGAGACACAATCTAACCTGGAATAAGTAATGTGACTTTTTTTTTGAGACAGAGTCTTAAGCCTTCTCTCTGGGCAGAGTGGTGTGGCATCATTACTCATAGGAACCTCCAACTCTTGGGCTTAAGCAATTCTCTTGCCTCAGCCTCCCAAGCAGCTGGGATTACAGGTACCTGCCACAATGCCTGGCTATTTTTTGGTTGTAGTTGTCAATGTTGTTTGGCGGGCCCGGGCTGAACTTGAACTCACCAGCTCTGGTGTACGTGGCTGGCACCTTAGCCGCTGAGCTACAAGCACCGAGCCTTAATGTGACATTTTCAATGGTGGTAAAAGGGGAACAGGGTAACTTTTGATGAGTTGACTAACCCTTTTTAAAAAAAACTTTTATTATTTTTTAACTTTCAGATTAATGTGGATTATTAATATTAGGTTATGTAGTTTGCTTTTGTAAGGTTCAAGTCCAGGCTGTGGGTTGTGTCCATCACTAAGGAAGAGCGTGGTATACCTAGGCAGTGTATCTGTTGGGAGGGAATTTCTGCAACCCTTTCCCTCCTGCCCTCTACTTGAATTTAGTTGAGTTTTCTCTCATGTGACCATGTAGTTAATCTGTTTCCAATTTAGTACTGTGTACATGTGATGCTTGTTTTCTCATTCTGTTTTTTTTTTTTTTTTAGGCAGAGTCTAATTATGTTGCCCTTGGTAGAGTGCTATGGTGTCGCAACTCAAAGCAACCTCAAACTCTTGGGCCTAAGCGATTCTCTTGCCTCAGCCTCCCAAGTATCTGGGTCTATAGGCGCCTGCCACAATGCCCAGCTATTTTTTTGTTGCAGTTGTTTAGTTGGCCCAGGCTGGTTTTGAACATGCCAGCCTCAGAATATGTGGCTGGCACTGTAATCACTATGCTATGGGTGCCGAGCCTGTTTTTTTATTCTTGTTATACTTCCCTTAGAAGAATATTCTCCAAGTCCATCCAGGTTGTTATGGATTTCTCCATCTTTTTTATGGCTGAATAGTATTCCTTGGTATACATATATCATAATTTATTAATCCATTCATCGTTGAAAGGCACCTGGGTTGTCTCCATATCTTTGCAGTTACGAATTGTGCTGCTACTATAACCATTTGAATGCAAATGTCCTTATGGTAAAATGACTTTTTTTTCCTTTGGGTAGATACCTTATAGTAGGATTGCTAGATCGATGGTAGTTCCACTTTGAGGGATCTCCATACTTCTTTTTGTAGACGCTGTACTAGTTTATAGTCCCACCAAGAGTGCATGAGTGTTCCCTTCTCCCCTTACCCATGCCAACACATCTGTTGCTTTGGGTCCTTATGATGTGGACCATTCTCACAGGGATTAGGTGATCTCAGAGAGGTTTTGATTTGCATTCTCTGGTGATTAGGGAGGATGAGCATTTTTACATGTGTTTGTTGGCCATTCGTCTGTCCTCATGAGAAAAGTTTTTATTTATGTCTCTTACCCAGTTTTTAATGGGGTTATTTAATCTTTTCTTGTTGATTTGCTGGAGTTCTTTGTGGATTATGGTTATTAGCTTTTCGGTTGACTAACCCTCCATGGGTTGACTGTCGTCAGTTATGGAATGCTGTGGAGTGTCACCGAAAGAAGTGTGAGGTAGACTCCACTTAAAGAAATTCTACTCTAGTTAGTGATGTTTGAATTATTAGTATAGTTTTCATATTTTGGGGATTATAAAAGTATGAATTACCTTTATGATTCATTATTAAAAAAGATACTTAGGGGGCAGTGCCTGTGGTTCAAAGGAGTAGGGCGTCATCCCCATATACCAGAGGTGGCGGGTTCAAACCCAGCCCTAGCCAAAAACTGCAAAAAAAAAAAAAAAAAAGACATTTGGGAAAATTGAATTTGGAGCAAGTTTCTGGATGAGATCTGAAGCCTTCTAGAGTGTTGTCTTTCTCATCTAAGTAGAGTTGGAGATTGGAGAGAGAATTACGGTGATTCTGTGTTTGTTTTCCTTATTACAATGAGTGATAATTATTTTGGTCCTTCCCAGACTTAAACAGTACTGCCTTCAAGATTATTTATGTTAAGATGAATTGAAATTTCACCATTTAGATAATATATAAAAGTTAGAAGGTCATCTTTAATCTCCTTATTCTGTAGGTGAGGAAACTGAGGTTCCAGGTTAAATAGGACAATCGTATTTTAAGTTTCTTTCTTTTTTTTTTTGTAGAGACAGTCTCACTTTATTGCCCTCAGTAGAGTGCCGTGGCATCACACAGCTCACAGCAACCTCCAACTCTTAGGTGATTGTCTTGCCTCAGCCTCCTTAGCAGCTGGGACTACAGGCGCCCGCCACAATGCCCTGCTATTTTTTTGTTGCAATTTGTCCGGGGCTGGGTTTGAACCTGCCACCCTCCGTATATGGGGCCGGGGCCCTTCCCACTGAGCCACAGGCGCCGTCCTCTTTTTTTTTTTTTTTTTTTTTAGAGACAGACTCTCACTTTATCGCCCTCCATAGAGTGGTGTGGTGTCACAGCTCACAGCAACCTCCAACTCTTGGGCTTGGGCTCTTGCCTCAGCCTCCTGAGTAGCTGGGACTACAGACGCCGGCCACCATGCCTAGCTATTTTTTTGTTTCAGTTTGGCTGGGGCTGGTATTGAACCCACCACCCTCGGGATTTGGGGCCAGTGCCCTACCCAGTGAGCCACAAGTGTGGCTCATAGTTTAAATTTCTTAATTATTGTTTTTTCATTTAGAAAAATATTTTCATTGGAAGAGTAGGTATTCATTATGTTTGTTGAATTGAGTTGGATGCAAATTTGGCAGTGCTGAAACTAATTTATATCCTAGAGACTAAACTTAATTAAAATAACTTTAAAAGAAATTTTTAAAGTTTGGTTCAAATAATTGATTTTGTTATAGTAACATCCTCCTTTGCTGTCTTGATAGAAAATGATGGTAAATCTATGGTAAAATTGTGCTGAAATGCAAACTTCTACTTATGTCTATAATTTCCAGAGTGAAAGGGTTTTCTATTCAATGTAAGTGATATTGTCATCAACTTTTTCACCTAAAGTCCTTCTAAAACAAACTAGCCAGGAAAGGCACTTGAGCTTTTTTTTTTTCCCCTGGAGCATTTCCCTTTGTTTCTTTATAGTTAATTAAATATGTTTTATGTAGTACTTTGTGTTAATTATCTAGTAAGTACTTAGAAAACTAAAGTCATATAAAGTGAACTATGTAATGGGCAGAAGGAACCAACAGTTGAGGACAAATGGTGGTTGATCCTCTTAATAATGAGGAGACTGGAAAATGACCTCTTTTAGGATAAGGGTATTACATTAAGTGATCTCTAAGTCCTAGCCCCAAAATTGTATCATTCTGTTAAATAGTCCTATGTGTTGAAGATGATGAGTTAAGTGGAATGGTTAAACATTGCCCACATTTTCTCTATCTTTTTAAAAACTCTGTAGCACACAATTTATCTTTCAGATGAACCTTGTTACTTGCATTTACTATAAAATATATAATTACTGTAATTAAGGTGGGTAATTAGGAAGAACTTGTCAAATCATGGACATAGTGTATGGTATACTGGAGATAAAGAAGCCTGATTTATAGTAGTACTTTCTAAAATGAGCTTCTAAATACTTGAACAGATTTTGCTCAGTTCAGTATACTGTAAAGAGAAGAAATTGTCTGTCAAATTTTGCTGACAACCATTTATAGATAATTTTATCTTATTCTTTATAGCATAATCTTCTTTCTTCTAATGGACTTAAATTTCAAAGTTTTTATTTTCTTTTAAACCCTTTCAACATTAAATCAGACCTTGCAGGTGTTGGTCAGGTTCCGTGAAACATGTTGGTGTTGGTGACCTTAAGAAAAATGCTTTGATTATGCTTTTAAAGGATCACAATTTCCCTTTCTGTTTTCTGGTTTAGGGAAAGATGCTGGTCTTTCTGTAATGATTACATAGTGTTTCATATATGCTATGACTTTCTGATAATAGATGAAGATGAGTGTTTGAATAGCTGTGTTGCTGTTTTTTTTTTTTTCTAAATAGAACTAAATACTTCTTAATTTACAAAATAATCATTCTTCAGTGAAGGCGTTAATGTTGCACAGATGGTAGCAGAGTACTTTCCTTTGATTTTTAATAAGGGACTAGTTTGTCAAAGAGATTTCTCAACTTCTGTTGTGAAACCTATAATAGAGAATAATTTGAAAGGCACACAATGTACATCATTATAATCCTTTGATGTAGATTAATGATAGCTAAATCACATTTTCTAATTGCCTCTCTTTTCTATAGTTGATTATTAAATTTTAAGAGCAAACTTGGCTCTGCTGTTCTTTAGTACATGTGCCTCTCTGTTTCTCAGTATTTTTTGGTGTACTCTGGGATATTTAAATTCAGAAAATGGAATTCTTTAAAATGTTATCATTAAGAAAGTAACTATGGAGAGGAAGGACCAATATTTTTCTTCATGAAATTAATATCCTAATTTATCATGCCAAGAAGCAGTAACCCATAAAAACCAGCTGTTCGTAGCTGTGAATAGTAGGATTTATGTTACGCCAGTAGTGTTGTTTTTGCTTTTTACAGTTTTAGATAGGCTCCATAAAATTCAGAATTTACTATCATGTTTGCTGTTGTGGTCCTTGCTTGCTAATGTCAAGAAACATAATGAAAATTATCTTGACTAAAGTTATTATTAGATGAAAAGTAAAATTTTGTACATATCAATTGCAATGTATAATGACTGTACTATTATCTTCATTTACTCCCTTGTAAGTTAGGAAATGTGTACATTTCAGTGTGATAGTCAATGTCTTTTTAAATTTTGGTTTTTTTTTTTTTTTTTAGTCAATTGAGTGTATTGTTGTTATACTACGTGTAAGCCTTAATTTTCCTTTAAATGCCAATTCTACGTTTTTTTTTAGTTTAAGAAACACAGAGAACTTAAGGATTTGACTTGGTTTTAATTGAAAATGTCATCATCTGTGTTTAAAATAAATTTAAAAAAATCAAAGGGAGGTTTTTGCAGACTACCAGAGGATTAACCTTTAAGTCTTTGTAATCTTGAGTCTTTCTTAAGAAGTAATCCTGGTAACATTTCATTTTGACCTTTCCTCTAGAAGCGAGATTGTATCAGAAATGACTAGGTTTTGAAATCTACTTATACTGCAAAGAAAAGACGTTCTTGAATTTAGATGTAAAGTTTCTGTGTGAATGGATACCTCATTCAGGTTGTTTTGACTTTTAGTATCCTGTCTTAACACTTTGTGGACCAGGTGCTGTTCAGCTGTGATTATAAAAAGGGTGTGTGTAGGAGAGTCTGTTCTTATTTAGATACAAGCTCCTGCTTGCAGCTGGAGTTATTGGTCTATTGCCTTTCAACATAGTGTTTCCATTTCACCAGGAGGGAACCATGGCTCTTTGGAGTAGAATGTAGTTTGACTGAATTCTTTTGCTAGGCAGGGATTATTTCTGAAGTTTCTAGCATTAAATGTTAATTGTTCATTTTTCAAAATCCTCGATTTCCATTTCTTCTTTCTGTTTAAGGTACTTTTACCTGGTGGGGATACCTATTAAGATAGGATTTTTGTACTCAAATATGAGGTGAAAGAAGAATTGGCAAAAGTGAATTTTTTTTCTTAGTACATCCTCACTTTTATTACAAATGGCTGTTTTTAAAATGATTTTTACAGATGCTCAGTAACCATGCAAAACTGTGCACAGCATTAATATCTCTGTAGATATCTATACGTATCTGTATCTCTGTGTATCAGCTCACGGTAGAGACCCATGTACCTAGGGAGCATCACAGACTTACACGTACAAAATGATCTTGTTTACAGTGTTCTGTTGACAGTACCAATGTATGATAAGGAAATGAACATGTCACAATCTAAATGACATGCACAATCCCATGAATTGAATCTTTTCTCTGTGTTAATCAGCATTCTTTTTTTTTTTTTTTTTTTTTTTTTGAGACAGAGTCTCATTATGTCTCTCTGGGTAGAGTGCCATGACGTCACTGCTCACAGCAACCTCAAACTCTTGGGCTTAAGCAATTCTCCTGCTTTAGCCTCCCACATAGCTGGGACTATTGGTGCCCGCCACAACGCCCAGCTGTTTTCTTATTGTAATTGTCGTTGTTTAGCCGGCCCAAGCCAGGCTCGAACCTGCCAGCCTCAGTGCATGTGGCTGTAACCACTATTTAAAAAAAAAAGTTATAATGGATATGTGAGGGTAAATTTGGGCTTTTTAGGGTTTGAAATGTTTTTTTGTTTGTTTGTTTTTGTTAAATAATTATTTGACACTTCCTTATGAAGCACCTCTCATGTACTTCTGAGAGTTGTCTTGTGGGAACACGATCTGCATAAGTCAGCCTGTATGTAGAAGCATGATGACACCACTCATTTTACTGACTTCACCAAGAACATGCCCTATGACCCTCAGCTCACACTCCAGTAAGGTAAAGGTCATAAGAATCCAGTGGAAGGACCTGGACGCACAAAAGCCAGGCCCTGAGTCCTTCCAGGTATAAGGTAGGCCCTTGAACTGCATCTTCATGGCTAAGCGGTAACTGCTGTGGTGGGATAAGGGCATTTCAGAAACCTGGATCTCTGCTTAAATGTCTCCCCCCAGGTCTTCCAAGCCTCTTCCAACATTCAGCTTCAGATCATCCTCCTCCAATGTGCTAGTTACCATCTTCCTTCCTCTTCACTGCTACAAATTATAGATATATGTATATAAACATATGTTATTAATTATGGGGGCACTGCACATAACTGGTATTAGTTTATAAGATAATGTACCAGAATATAGTCCATTTGGCTTCATTGATTTATTTTTAGAGACAGAAGTCTCGCTCTGCCACCTAGATTGGAACAGTTGATTTTTCTGGCCTTAACCTCGTGATCTGGCAGTGTTACACTGCAAGAGCCCCTCAACCCCAGGTGGCAAACAAAATCAAGGGTGTTAATGAGCCCTTGAATGACATTTCTGCCTCCTGTGGGTGTGAAGTGGCACCCCGCCCTTCATTCTCGTTCCTTCTGCTGGTGGGGTAGGACAGGGCACAGCACAGGGACTGGAACTCTGGAACTCTCTGTGAACTGCCTAAAAACCTTCACTACATCGTAAACTCTGACCAAATGCTTCTTACTTGCTCTGGGTGGCTGAGCTTGCAACACATTTGACATTTATTTTTTATTTGCACACCCATCCAGTGAAACAGGTAGGACTTTCCCTTTTACAGTTGTGAAATCTAAGGGTTCAGAAATTCTCAATAACCTGCCCTGGGGCAGAGAGCTGCGCGCGGACAAATCCCCCCCCCCCCCCCCCACAATTCTGTCTTCCGATTTCACGGTAGTGAACAGTCTGGATGATTCTGCCAAAGTTTCCTCCAAGAACTGGCTTTTAACAGAAACCTTGGCCATTATCTGACTGAGTGTCATATACAAGTGCAGTAAGGACGTGCATGAAGAGTCTTTTCTGTAAACCTGGTCACCAGCTTCTGCCTCATAAATCGCTTCATCCCCAAAGACAGGTTCCTAGGGCCCTGGCAGACTCTCCAGAATTCAGTCTACTTCTACAGCCTTGCCCACACCCTCAGCCTTCCTGTCAGAAATCCAGGTGGCCCAGAGCTACCCAGAGGCCCAGCTTCTGGTAGTTCACCTGAACCCGTCCAGCAAACCAGACCCCTGTGTGAAACACTGTCTAGGATCCGTCCACAGCTCAGGGCGAGGTGGAAGGTCTGCTTCCCGCTGGACTGCCGGGTATGCATCAGCAGATCCTGGGAAGTCCCTCAGTGTCCGTCAGGGGCATCACATCTGCCAAGGGACAGCGTGTATCCTGCTGCCAGCCGCAGAAGGTCAGATGAGCTACCCTCAGCGGTGTGAGACCTGTTCACGTACAGGGTGCCCACCAGGCTCCGGAAGAAACAGCTCGTCTAGCACATCATGGCCAGGGTGAAGCCAGCTGTCCCTCTCCTGACGCACAGCAGGCTGAAAATCATGAGGCCCTGGGGGTACTAGGAGAAGCCCCGGGCAAGGCCACCACTGTCAGGGCAGTCTGTGCCAGCTTTAGCTGAGACGCAAACCCAGAGGACTTGATGGTGTCAAAACGGTAGACTGTGTGCAGTTTCTCAGTCTCTGTGACCTGTTCCCTGCTCTCCTCTTGGGACGCTCCTGCCTCCTGAAGCACCAGACCCGTGGAGAGACCTTCCCCACGCAGCTGGTCCTGCCCCTGCAACCTCAGCACCTTTGGGGGAGAGGAGTCATGGCCCCCGCCCCACCGTCTCCTGCCGGAAGTCATTTTTTATTTTTATTTTTTGAGTCAGAGTCTCACTGTGCTACCCAGGCTACAGTGCTCTCAACAACCTCAGAGTCCTAGGTTCACGTGACCTTCCTGCCTCAGCCTTTCCGGTAGCTGTGCTCTAGGTGCCAGCCACAACACATGGCCAATTTTTCTATTTTTAGTAGAGTACAGCCTCACTTTTGCTCAGGCTGATCTGAAACTCCTGAGCTGAAGGCAATTCATTGCTAGCCTCGTACAGTGCTGGGATTACAGGCATGAGCCACTGTGCTTGGCCAAGCAAAAATGATTTTTAACTTTGGAGAATTAAGATCTTAGTTAACAGTTTTTTTTTGTGTGTGTTAATAATTTTAAGCTGGTAAAATAATAAAGTGTTCTGTGTGAATAAACAAATGACTAAAAGAAAGTAAAAAATAATTGATAATGTACTTTTATTAATAAAGACATGAGAATGTTGAGGAGAAATTTATCCCCCCAAATGATAAGGAACATGAAATTAAACTTATGATGTATCTTTCTCTCTTTTTTTTCACTCACCACTATGCTAACAAGGAGATGTATCTCTTGAGTATCAAAAGTTCTCAAGAGGTTATGGTGAACTGTGATTGTACCACTGCACTCTAGCTTGGGCAACAGAATGAAATCCTGTCTCAAAAAAAATAAATATAAGTTTTCAAGTATAAGAATCATTTGAGGGCAGCGCCTGTGGCTCAGTGAGTAGGGCGCCAGAACCATATGCCAGAGGTGGCGGGTTCAAACCCAGCCCCAGGCCAAAAACTGCAAAATAAATAAAATAATAAAATTAAAAAAATAAAATAAAATAAAATAAATCATTTGAAAAAATATATATATATTTTTTACTGTATCTTTTTTTTCTTTTTATTAAATCACAGCTGCGTACATTAGTGCAATCAAGGGGTACAATGTGCTGGTTTCATATACAATCTGAAATGTTTTTATCAAACTGTTTAACATAGCCTTCATGGCATTTTCTTTTTTTTTTTCCCCCCAGTGGTAAGACAGAATTTATTTACAGAAAAGAATATAGAAAACACTAAAGCTCCTGGTAGACAGAGAGAACTCAAGTGGGGAGAGAAAAATTCTCTCCGTTTCTCTCCCAGTCTTTCCCCCTCTCCCCCTTTAGGCTTTTAGTCTGGAGGTATATATAGGCCTATGGGTTCCTTGGCCTGGAAACGAATGAACACAGTCCCTTCTGCCAGGGGCAAGGTGAATGAATGTATCAATGAATGAAGACAGTCCCTTCCTCCAGATGAATGTATCAATGAATGGACACAGTCCATTCATGGAATTGAGGCCTAGGAAATTCACATGAAATTGACCTAGGCATAGGAAATGGGGGTTCCACATTTAGTCCTAAGTGTAAAGTGAAGGAGACACCAAGGCACAGGTGTTTCCTCGGCAGTTGTCCGGCCTTTTTGGCTATTGGAACCTCCGGTGGGGGTTGGAGGTCCCCCTCCTTGCCTGTCATCCAGCCTGCTGGTTCTTCAGCTGGCTGCCGCAGCACCGACACCACCAAGGGGGAGGCGGCAGGTCTGCCAGGACTGCTGAGCTGGCTAAGGTGCCAAATGTCCTGCATCAATTCTCCCTCTCCGAGTAGAAACCCCAACTGCTATTTGGGAAAAGGGCAAAGACTCGATCTAACTGCTTCCTGCTGAATCGGGCGATGATAGAAGGGGTCAGTTAGGGTTTCTCCAGAGGGAGAGTGATACAGGGGTTCATGAACTGGAACCATCTTTATTGCTTGTGGCTTGGCGACATTTCTGGAAAACATAAATCTGATTAGAATAATCAGTAATAGGCAAAAGTAGAACAGCGTCAGGTCAGAAGCACTTATTCAGTGATGCTGAAAGACAACCATATTAGAAATTTTTTTGCTCTTTCCTAAATAATAACTTCAAACTTTCTTTTGGTTCACAAGTGTAGGTGGTCTGTGGTTGGCTGTCTTCATTGTCTACCTCTGTTGAAGATGGAGGGTTCCAGGATTTTACTCATGAATGATGTATGCAGGAATCAACTCCTATAACTTTAACAGCTGTAGAAGAAGACAAGATAACAGGAAAGGGGACTTCCCAAGGTGGGGTTAGGGAAGGTGAATTAGAGGGAGGAGTTTTGATCATGACTAGATCTCCAGGAGGGAAAAGTTCCTGTTTTAGTTAGTATGTCCCTCCCTCAAAGGGGAACAGGACTTTCAGGGATGATTAGGGAGGCATGAGAGAACAGCAAGTCATCCCAATTGCAGCTTAAAGGCTGGGAGAAAAATTTGGTAACTGGCTATCCAGCCACTCCTGTATAGTTATGGATTTGGGAGCTAAAAGACCAGGGTTAGAGAGAAGTACAGAAAAGGTTGTTCCAGTGTCCAAAAGAAATTTTCTCTCCTGGCGCTCCACTATAAGGCAAACCTGGGGCTCTTGAGGGGTGATGACACAAGGCAGAGTTCATTTTTCAAAAGGTGAATTGGTGTCGTATGTCATGCAGACAGTAAAACAGAGACTCTGAGAATGAACAGGTGATCAATTTGTTTTACACAAATGTTGGAAATGGGTTATGACTGTAGTTCCACAATATCAAAATAATGGCATGATTTGTTAAGTCAGTGAAAAAACTGGACATGTTGGACATTTGAAATTGGGTAGTTGAAACAATTCTTTTGATTTCTTTTTTTTTTTTGTAGAGACAGAGTCTCACTTTGACTTTGTAGCCCTCGGTAGAGTGCTGTGGCATCACAGCTCACAGCAACCTCCAATTCCTGGGCTTAAGCGAGTCTCCTGCCTCCGCCTCCCAAGTAGCTGGGACTATAGGCACCCGCCACAACGCCTGGCCATTTTTTGGTTGCAGCCGTCATTGTTGTTTGGTGGGCCCGGGCTGGATTTGAACTCGCCAGCTCAGGTGTACATGGCTGGCACCTTAGCCTGTTGAGCCACAGGCGCCGAGCCACCCAGCTATTTTTTTGTTGCAGTTGGGCCAGGGCCGGGTTTGAACCCGCCACCCTCGGTATATGGGGCCAGCGCCCTACTCACTGAGCCACAGGTGCCACCCTCTTTTGATGTTTTCAATAAATTCTATCTTTGTGTTCTGGGTGTGCCCACCTCTACCACAAGAGATGTTTAGGTCTTTTTCTCTCTGGATCTCTCCGCACCAGGATTTTCCGAGTGTTCCCTCAGAGTAGCCACATTCTGAAAGCCACTGTATATACGGGTATACCTTAATATTCTACATGTATGTGCATGTTGAAGAACACATAGACCATCAAATAATAGCGTGCTCTCTTTTGAAGGCCCCGGGGGGAGCACTGGAACTTGTCACAATATTCCATTGCAAACACAAAAAACACAAAAGAAAACGAAGGTCTGTAGCTGGCAAACTTCGTCCTGAATGTCAACTGGGGGCTGATTCCATAACACAACAGCTTGAGATAACCTGTATCACCAAGTCAAGACTGGCTGTGATTACTTAGCATTTATATAGCACTTTATCTGGGTTCTGTATGTCAGCATCATTAAGGGGAGATAACTCACCAGGAGTTACAGCCAAGAAAAAAATTCATGGCCAAAAAGAAGCAAGAAGAGAGAGCTTAAAGGATCCTACTAATTCCAGAGGGGCTGTGGTCACTCAGTAATGGGGAGGGGGCAAATGTGCAATTGAAGAGGACAAGGCAAACTCTTTTGTCTGTCCCTTGTGAACAGAAGTAGCTAAAGGTACAGAAGGAGAGAATAAATTCAGAATTAAGGAACAAAATCCCTGCCAGTAAGACTCACTAAGCCTAAGAGTTTGATTAAAGAATTTATGGTTTGTCTTCTCTAGGCCTCATAGCCCAGGGAAATTAACATCAAGCAAAAACTGAGTGATGGCTGGAGGTTGGTTCTGTCTGAAGCAAGGGGGTTGGGAAAAAATGCTCTTTTAATGTAGCCTCCAAGCTCAGAAGTCTATTTTTAAAAATGGAATAAATATTAAGGAATTCACTGAAGTTCTACTGTAGCATTTTTGTAAAGTACAAATTAATACAAATCTGTTACAATAGATAAGGACCTAATCGTTCAATTAGCTGGACATAAGCACATAATCACTGTAGCATCAGGAAATTGAAAGTAGCAAGCCTGACTAACTGTGGTTTAATGCTAAGGACATGGGTTTTACTTACAAAAATCTTACTTTGACTCTTGATTTCACAACTTGTTATCTGTATGAATTTTGAAAAATTATTTAACCTCTACAAGCCTTAATTTTCTCATTTGCTAAATGGAAATTTTATAGCACATAATAATAAGATAGACTTTTATTTCCAGCATTACAGCAAACAAGAATGCTTTACTACAAAGCATCTAGAAATGTGGATAAAATATAAAATCTTCCTTCAAATACATAGCTGAGCTTGCTGAAAGGAAAGACGAATCCCCCAAGGGACCAAAAGTTGGATGGTAAATGTGGGAGCTGATCCAGGAGCTCCCCTAGAGTACGTTTGGGGGGTAGTTGCTGATTGTGGTAATCAAAGGGATTGGGTTTTAATGGTCATCTAGGAATAAGAATCAAAGCTCAGTACAAATAAAAAGGAGCAGTAGGGAAACATATGCCCATTGGTATAGAAAGAAGACAAAGAAACTTATCTATCTTGGTCTGGGTTCTGGACTGAAAAAGAAATCCAACATATCAAAACACACTCATATTAGAACTTTTGCCTCCCTTCCTGCCAGTTTGAGATTCAAATTTATACCACATATATGGTGTAGGAATTTTTTTTTTTTGAGATAGAGTTTCATTATGTCACCCTCAGTAGAGTCCTGTGGTGTCACAGCTCACAGCAACCTCGAACTCTTGGGCTTAAGCGATCCTCGTGCCACAGCCTCCCAAGTAACTGGGTTTACAGGCGCCTGCCCCAATGCCCGGCTATATATATATATATATATATATATATATATATATTTTTTTTTTTTTTTTTTTTTCTAGTTATCATTGTTTAGCTGGCTTGGGCTGAGTTCGAACCTGCCAGCCTCAGTGTATGTGGCCAGTGCCATAGCCACTGTGCTACAGGAGCTGAGCCAGGAATTTTTTTTTTTTTTTTTTTTTTTGAGACAGAGCCTCAAGCTGTCACCCTGGATAGAGTGCTGTGGCATCACAGCTCACAGCAACCTCCAATTCCTGGGCTCAAGCGAGTCTCCTGCCTCTGCCTCCCAAGTAGCTGGGAC
>CAUYRH010002051.1:0-12500 GCA_963574655.1 Perodicticus potto
CCTCAGGGTGTCCAGAAGCCTCACGCTGTCTCCCTGTGTCCCCAAGGGGAAGTTCCTGGGTAGATCCCACCTGCCAGAGATGCCTGAAGTCCTCTCTCCCCAGTCTCACCGTGCCCAGCCGCAAGGAAGCTGTTACTCCTGTTGTTCATTTTTCAATCAGGTTATTTCAGGCGGGTTGTTGTTGTTAAGTTGTAGAGTGTCTTGTTTGTTCTATATGTGAACCCCTTATCAGATATGTGATTTACATGTATTTTTCCCAGTACACAGGTTGCTTTTTCACTCTTGAGGAGGAGTTTTTAGTTTGATGCAGTTCATCTATCTTTTTTTTATTTGATGGCTATGATTTTGGCATCATATCCAAGAAATCATTGCAAATGCATCATCTTGAGACTTCTTTCCTGTGTTTTCTTCTAGATGTTTTATAGCTTTAGGTCTTACATTTAACACATTTTGAGCTAAATTTTGTATATGGTGTTAGGTAAGGGTCCAAATTCATTCTTTTTTATGTGGATATCCAGTTTTTGTAACACCATTTGTTAGAAACACTGTCCTGTCCTCCTTGTGTAGTCTTGGCATCCTTGTTGACAATTATCTGGCCATGTCTGTAAGGCCTTATTTCTGGCTCTTTATTCTGTTCCATTGATCTAGATATTTGCATTTATGCCGGTACCACTCCATCTGGATTAACATTGTTTTGTGGGATATTTTGAAATCACAAGCGTGAGATCACCAACTTTTCTTCTTTTGTAGATTGTTTTAAATATTTGGGATCCTTTGAAAATCCATTAATTTTAGGAATTTTTTTTTCTATTTTTGCAAAAAATGCCCTTGAGGAGAAATTTACAGGGATTACACAGACTCTGTACATTGGCTTGTACAAACATGTAAATAATATGAAGTCTTCCACCCAAGAAGTAAGGGATTTATTTTCCTTTATTTGTGCCTTCTCTCTTTAGAAATGTGTTGTAGTGCTGATTACAAAATTTATGTATTCCTTTGGCTAAATTTATTTCTAAGTAGTTTATCCTTTCTGATGCTATAATTAAAGGGATTATTTTCTTTATTTTTTTTAGGATTGGTTCTCTTCTGAATTCTTAAGTAGGTTACTTAATGTTCTGATATGAAAATAAGCAACTGACCCTTCTTAAGTTCTTCATCAACAAGGCAAGATGTCAGAACAAAGGGCATTATTTTGTTACCAGTGCTGCTCCTGGCTATTCTGATATACAAATAGCAAAAAGATTTGTGTTAATAAAAATGTTCTATGAGGTTGCATCATATTGGAAGACAAACATGATTGTTATCATTTTTCAATGAAGACTGTGTTAGGAATCATAAATTTGATTAAAATAATGTGGTGAAAACACAGACTTCCTGGAAAATATGATACTGAATTATTCATGCTATATTATTAACAATTATAAAATAAAATGTGAAATAGTATAATATATAATGTATACTTTACATTCATGCTGTATCTATTCATACCAAACTATGATTTTAATTTTTTTCTCTATTTAAATGGTAAGCTACCTTAAAAGACATAAAGACATTTTTATCAATAAAAACTTGCTGGTATTTTATTCATTTAATGACATACAGATGGTCTCTGACTTACCATGTTTTGACTTAGGATTTTCTGACTTTATGATGGTGCAAAGGCAATATGCAGCCAGTAGAAAGTATTTTTTAAGTTTTGAATTTTGATCTTTTTCCAATCTAGTAATATGCCCTGTTATACTCTGCCATGATATTGGGCAGTAGCAGTGAGCCACATGGTCAGGGGGACAGTAACCAACATTCTACCATGTACTGATGTAACATTCGAAGCACATGTAAGATAGGTTAGGCTGAGCTAGGATGCTCAGTAGGTTAGACGAGCTGAACCCATTTTGACTTGAAACATTTTCAGCTTACAATGAGTTTATCAGGGTGTAACTCCACTGTAACTTGAGAAGCATGTGTAGATTCTTATTGATTTTTTGCTACCAAAAATGATAAACCAAAATGCTTCTAATGCATCTTGTTCAGTAGTGAAAGCAGAAACAGAAAACAAATCAGCAAATTATCTGAATGAGACAATTTAAGATTATAAATTCCATGACAAAAGCAATGTAGAGCAATGGGATAGAGAGAGACTGCCTCAGTGGAAGGCAATTGATTCGGGTGGGTAGATACAGTTTTCCAAAGAACGATGATTCTAGAGGAGATAAGAAGAATCAGAAAAAAAGAAATGGCTATATCAAGACTGGGAGACAGAATGTGCCTGCATTGGGAGAATGAATAATAGTTTAAATCTCTTGGCATCAACCACCTTGGCACATTCAACACAAATGAGTTAAGTGTCACTGGAGTTAAGCAAGAAAAAAGAATGGTGGGAGTTGAGATCAGAGTGATAAACAGGGGTCAACCTATGTAGGGATACCATAGTGAGAAGTTTGGATTTTAAGCATAATCAGAAGCCACTGGAGGGTTTTAAGCCCTTTGGTGGACATGAAATATCAGCAGTATGCTCCAAAGGTAATTTTGACTGTTAAACAGAGAATGAAGGCAGGAACCAACAGTGGAAGCAGTTGGATATGGTGGTGGCTTGGAAGAGGTGAGGTTTCTGTATTGGGTTGGTAGACCTTAAAAGGTAGCAACTTGCCCAAATAACATACAGAAAAATCAATGAATGGAAAATGCAAGGATTATACCAGGACTTTACTAAAGGAACTTTACGACTTTACTTTGAGTTAGACTTGGATATTCCATTCTAAAGATGATATAAAAATGATTATCAAATTTGTTTTTATAGAAAGATAGGAGAGAGATAATCCCTCTAAAACAAACAAATTAAAAAGACACCTACAACTTTGTGGGCTGGAGAGTTATATTTTCCACATAAAATGACTGAAAAAATATTTTTACAGGAAGCTGATTTAATTGAAGCTATTGTTAGGCATTGTAAATATGCTTGGTTCATGCCACAGTTCCCAGGAATTTATAAATGGGTTCAGAATGTTGTTCAGGCACCAGAAAATAAACCTCCAAGCTATTTACTACCTCGATGATATATAAAGTTTGCAGTTTTGATTTTGTGTGATTATGTTCAGCAATGGTGACCTTTAGAGGCAACAATATTGAAGTGTAATGAGGAGATGTTTGATCACTGGTATACAATGAAGAGTTGGTGCTACTTCTCCATTTCTTCCTGGAATTCGTGAAATTCAACTGACAGGCTTTAACCTTTAGACTGCTGAAGTTATAAAATGTATAGGGATTTAGGCTGTTTATACAACACGTTAGATATATGAAATTTTTAGACACTGTAGCTTCCTTTATCATCTGGTAAAATGATTTTGTATATTTAATAATATGAGTCACTGGTAACCATGACAGGCTGCACTCAGGTATATCCCAAAGTATATGAAGTGTAGGTTGATGAAAATAGAAGGGAGGCCAACAAGACAAATAAATAGAAAGTGGGCATTCTTCCCAGACCATGCATTTTCAAAATAGATGGATAAGCCTCCTCTACTTCTGTTCCCTTTCCATCCAGGGCAGCATAGAAACTAGTGTGAGTTAATCTGTTGGTCTTGCTTAACTAAAAATTTCACTGAACTCAAGAATGTTTTAAATAAAGCAAAGGTGAGGGCGAGGTGCTGATGGATTAGAGGCTGTGATCATCAAATGGAATTGCCTTTTGGAGGGGTAACTGGTGGTGAGGATGTTGGTAAAAGAGAAAGGAAATCTGTAAGAACAGAAGCTGAAAATCTGCACCCCAATACTATGTGAATAGTTCATAACAGTGCAAGCAGCTTGCAAGAAATTATTCCTAACTCTTATTTAGAAGTCATTTTCCTAAAACACTTATTTCTTGACTGATGGTACAGTAGAATAATTGATAACACAATCAGCCTCTCCTGAGTAACTGGAAGATCTGGATTCCCTCGTTAGAAATTTAGAAAGTATAAATGTCCCTCAGTATTTGTGGGAAATTAGTTCCAGGATGGCCCCTGGATACGAAAATCCTCAGATGCTCAAATGCCTGATATAAAATGTTGTATTATTTGCATATAATCTACATGCAACCTTCTGTATATTTTAAATCATTTCTAGATTACCTATAATACCTAATACAATGTAAATGCCAAGTAAATAATTGTTATATTGTATTGTTTAGTCAAGAATGACAAGTAAAAAGTTGTTCAATTTCAGGACAGGTGCATTCTTTTCCCAAATATTTTTGATTTGTGGTTGGTTGAAACCACAACTGAACCCACTGATTATGGAGGGCCAACTGTATAAGATGTGTCCCATTTCTAAATAAGTTCATGATTAGAAGCATATGTACTAATTATAGGAAATTAATCTGTAGGGGGAAAAAGCACACATATAAAGTTGGGCATGATGCCTTACACCTGCAAACCCAGGACCGTGGGAGAGTGAAGCAGGAGGATCACTTGAGGCCAGGAGTTTGAGGCTGCAGTGAGGTATGGTTGTTCCACTGGACTCCAGCCTGGGCAACAGAGCAAGACCCTGTCTCTGTAAAATTCTTTTAAAAAATTAGCCAGGTGCAGTAGCTCCTGTTTGTAGTCCCAGCTGTTTGGGAGACTAAGGCAGGAGGATCTCTTCCGCCCAGAAGTTTGAAGCTCTAGCAAGCTATGACTGTGCCACTGTATCCCAGACTTGGTGACAGAGGAAGATCCTGTCCGTAAAAAAAAATTTTTTAAACCTACGTACAAATAGAAAATAAATAATTAGAGAATTAAATATAGAGCCTGTATATGAGCATTCATGCAAATGAGAAGTTTCCACCAAAATGGAATGTCATGCCTCTTGCCTAGCTGATGATACCATGCCAATAAAAGACATTTATTAAACGCCTAGCTATATTTGAAAATTCCAGATATGGGTCAACCAGCATGGTCACTGGCTTGTAGGAGCTTATTCTTTTAAGAACAAACTTTTATCATTTCTTTTTGTATACCTAGTTTTTTGCATATAATCTGGAAGATAGACACCAAATAAACTTGTACTGAATAAATAAAAGAAGATTGAAGAGTAAGATTACCCAGGAAGAATTAAATGCCTTAACAAATGACTTGATTAAAGAATAGATGTTTTGTATTCTATATATTAAAAAAGAAAGCGATGTGAATAATATAGCATGTTTCCTAAAGAAAATGAAGTTCACTGAACATTTAGTAAATCTGAAGCCGAGCAGGTTCTTTGAAATCTCATTCATTTGGGTCAGAAAATGTTTGCAAACATTTGAAATTCAAGGGGCTAGAATTTAAAGTACAGTTAAAAGAAAGACTTGGTGATATGGGACTTGGGACTTTTGAGGGTGTTTCTGTTGAGTAATTGGCATATCCTTAGATTCAAGCCCTTTTAAAAGATGTAAATTTTAAGGGTCTCATTAAGAAACAAAACAAAACAAAACTCACCTGCCAAAAACGTGAGCTCTGCTTCCAGACACTTCCAGTACTCAGTAGCAGTCATTAGTAACCTCTGTACCTAGAATGTAAATATCTCAAAAGTAGTTGGAGCAGTTTGTCTTCTCCTAAGGGACCCAAGAATTGACTGGCAGGAAAAAGCCTGAAAAATCATCTTGCATAATTTTCCACTGACTGTAGGCAAAAATACATTTTACCCACCCAGAAAAATTATGTTTATCACATGGCAATGAATATCTGATAGTCTTACTTGGTAGGTTTTACAATGACAAATTACTTAAACACTAAAAAATCGTGCAAGGCTTGACTTCTCTGTCTTCAGTTACACTTCCCCTGTGTGTTACTGTCTAGACAAGAGGTTTTCTAACTGTGCTGTGAGGATTCGGGCTCTCAAAGCGATAGTGAGAGAGGAGAGATTCTCAAGACTTTCTTTGGTTGAAGAACTTCAACTACTTCGACTTCATAAGATCACATTTGACAAAAGAATGCTATGCAGAGTAAAAGTGGAAACCTATCAATATGTGTCATTTTGGTTCATTTTGGAGACTGAAAGACATATGCAGGAGTATTTTTTTTAAACAGACTACTATTCATAGTTTGATTTTTTTCTTTAACTGGAATTACTACTAAATTTTAAATATTAGGTTAAGTATTAGAGATTTTGGAAGTTCAGAGGATATAGCAACAGCAAGGCTTGATCTTGGTTAGGGTCGTATGTAATTTGGAGGGCCTTTCCTAAGAAATATAAAACAAAATTATGAATACTAAATTTCTAGGGCCAGATTCTCAGAAGAGGCCCACACAAATGAGGGTCCTGAATCTTCAGGAGCTTCATAGTAAAGCCTCCTCTAAATAAGATGTGAAAGAAAGAATGTCTATGTCAGTTTGTGTTTTTTTGTGGGTTTGATTTATAAAACTTCCAGGAAAATAGAAGGAGAGCTCTCCAAAGACACCCAGATTTAGATTATTCTTTAAATCTGATTTTTAAAGAAGGAAATTCACTAAAGATGGAATATATTTTTATTAAATATGACTACAAGCCAGGAAGTCATAGTTACTTAATAATTATATAAAAGAGGTGAGGAAATGCCAGAATTATATTGAATCCTAGCAAGAACAGGAGCAGATCTCAGAGGTTCTGTGTGGTATGACAATATCACAGGGCCTGACTCAAGGTGCAATACTCTTAGAATCTGCTGGAAAAGGGCCCCACAGGATCCTGAAAGCCCCTGGGACACCAGGATATGATAAAAGTATTCAAATTCAGTACCTTTGGAGCTTCAATTTCTGAGCCTTTTCATATTACAATATCACAAGAAATAACTTTATAAATTCAGATTTTTGTGATCTAAATGAAATATAACCTAGAAATGTTCAAAATCACATTATTATTTTAGAGCTCCGTATTTTATTTATAATCATGATGGATGAGATTATCTTATTCCTTATTATTTTTAATTAATATTTATTGAGTACTTAGTAAGTACCAAGCACTTTACATACATTATTTTATTTCATCCTCACATTAGCCAGTGAAATATATTCTTTTAATATTTCACTTTCTAGATGAGGAAACTGAGAAATCTAGAGGTTAAATATTTACCTGAGATCATCAGCCTTGTGTGTGGTGGTAAAGGGATTTTTATCAAGGCTGTCTGACTTCAGCACCTGTATTCTTAGCCACTATGCCATATTACTAACAAGGCAATCATTCATAAGTAATTTATTAGCTTGGGCTGCTATAACAAAATTCCACAGATTGGGTGGCTTAAACAAGTTTATTTGCTCACGGTTCTGGAGATAAAAAAAATCCAAGATCAAGTTGCTGTCAGGGTTGGTGTCTGGTGAGGGCTTCCCGCTGGGGTTGAAGATGGCTGCCTCCTCACTGTGTAATCATGTGTGATATTCTTTGGGCAAGGAGGTAGGTCTCTGGTGTCTCTTCTTATAAGGACACTATCCTTTCTGAATCAGGGCCCTACCCTTATTTAGCCCAATTACTTCTTAGAGGTCACATCTCCAAATGTAGCAAATTGAAAGTTAGGACTTCAATATATACATTTTGGAAAGGACCCCAAAATTCAGTCCGGAACTAATAATATATGTAATTTTTATAAAAAAGCTACTCCTCAAGTTCCTATGTCTTGGTCTCCTGTACAAAATGGACATTTCCCCACTTTTCTTTTTCTTCCGCTCATACGGAAGCTGCCTCTATCTCCCATCCAATCTTTCCCTCCAGAGAGCATCTCCACTGTCCTGGGCCCAGGGCCAGACCTGTTGATTGCTGGGGAGACTATGACCAGGTGATCTTCCTCTTAAGCAGTCTAGCTCCATATGTCTTCCACTGCATGGGGTGAGGTGGGATGCGGAGCCCTCCAGGACCCTCTTCACCCACTTCCCTTTATCTTTCACTTCTCGCAGTTTTAATATTTCTACTTCAGATAGTTTCTGATATGTACTCAACGCTAATCCGCTTTCTTCTTCCTTGTGCCCCTTTTGGTCTTATTTAGTTTTTTTAAACAAAAATATAATTTCTTAATCAAAACAAAACAAAACCTGGCTACTAATCAAGGTAGACCAAGGAATGGACTTTATTAAAGACAAGTCTCAGATTCAGACAAAAGTCTTCAAATCACAATGACTCAGAATTCTGCTTCATCAACTCAGTGGTAGTTCTTGTGGTTTTCAAATATTAGTCAAGGTCACTGTTGGTGGAATCGCTGACTAGACAAGCACAAATGCAAGATTTCAACGTTCAGAGATTTGGGGAGCCTGAGCCAGTCACACAAACTAGTACCAGCCTTACACTATTGAAAGAATAAGTTTGTACTAAATGACTTCTAAGGTAGCCTCCAGCCTTAAAACCAAGTGTTTCTAAGGGCAATAGATCTCCAACCAGGCTCTTCTTGCTCTATCCTTTCTGTTCTTTAACCCAGTCAGCTGTGTAGGGGAAGTTTGGGGGCAAGTGTTACCGTTAGTTGCCCCAGGGACAGCTTCAAAGGCTGAGAGTGGGGCAAATGGAGCTGAAAGTCCCCACGCTCTCCCATTCCCTTCAGGACACCCTAGCCTTGAAGCCATTTGCTGCCCTTTTGAAACAGTCTCCTGTCTTGTCCCCTATGAAACTCAGCTTCCTGGTTGTGTTTGAGCGTCCTCTCTGCTTTCTCAAGGACCGGTCTTCCTCCCTTTCCCCTGAACAAAGATACTTCTGTCCTTAGCTTTGTCTCCTGTCTGCATCCCACACCAAGTCCAGACCATAGCATGGCTTTGAGGGCTGTCAAGAACTTGACTCCTAAGTAACTTTCCAGAGTCCGTTCTTGCGCTTCTTGCCTAACACGGCCCGCCCCCCAGCAGCACAGGGTCCCCGCCCTCCCTCAGACAAGACTCCTGCTTTCCCAGCCAGGCGCTCTTCCTGCTGTTCTCTGCACCCACAGCAGCCTTCATTTATTCATCAAAGTTCATGTCAAATCACAATTTTTTCTTGGATTTCTTCCCACATTTCCTAAATTCTCTGTTCATCTTTTCATGTTTCTATAGCTGTTAAAAGTTTCCTCTGGTTAGAAGAGTAATATAATCCAGAGCAGAATATCTAGAAAATACAGAGAAACAATTGAAAACACAAAAATATGTTGATTGAGCAACTTTATACCATAATTTTGTAGAAAAAAAGAATCTGCTCAGTTCCATATTTCATCCATGAAAAACCTGCAATACGGGCAGTTTTGAGGAATAAATAAAAAGGAAATTTAAAAAAAAATCTTTTGAAAGAAAATACTGCTAACATTTGGAGATTTTATATATATATATATAATATATATAGTTCCAATTTTTTCCTGCATATTTGTATGCAAAAGTAATATATCCATTGTAATTTTTGTTTGCTTTTATTACTTTTGCACATATCTGGAACACTTTTTCTTATAAAAAGATGATATTTAATAACACTTTAACCATTAAAGATCCTCTTAAAGTCAACATTTACAACATTCTACTTTGAATTCTTATTTGCTTCCAGGCCCATTTTCTGTACTTAAATTTTATTATTATTACTTTTGATGTCAGAAACCAGATATCAGGGTGTCCCAATTACTACTTAGAATTTGTCTTAATATTTCAAAATTAACTTATATTATTATTTTCACACTGGATACTAATTAAGCAAACTAGCTCAATCTGAGAGACAGAATATGACAGCGTACACTTTTCCATAGAAAATGAGTATAACTGCCCTTAAGAAAACTCTAAGTCCTTAGAAAAGGTGACTGCATAGATCTGTCACCCTGGAGGCCTTGCTTCTCTCTCTGGCATAAATGTTGGGTCCATAATATTATGCTAAGTCTTCTCCCCTCATAAATTTCTTAGTTTAGAAATTTCATAGCATCAAACTAACACAGGGGATAGGTCAGATATAGACAAAGTCTTCAGAGAAAGAATGAAAAATTTTCCATTTTTTAGGATAAAAATTTTCTTTCCTATTTGGACATAATAGTGCTTTTTTTTTTTTTTAACCAATAGAGTTGCACAGTATTTATGTAATAACTGGGACAAAACCTGAGACTTCATTCACTTTAAGTTTAGTTTAAGCCAATTTAAAATTAAATTGCTTAATTCCTAAGTTTAACAACCAGTACATTAGAAGAAAAAGCTTACGTTAGTGTATAAAAGCTAAGTTGAATATTGTGATATGCCTTTTAAAATTGCTGATTTCTACTACTGGTGAGGGTTTTTCTTCAGGTGAGATTTTGCCTTTGGGTTTTCATTCTATTTTAAAGGAAGAAAATGTTCTTTTCACTGTGACAGCTACTTATCAACTTTCACTAGGACAACTTTTTCAGCGAAAGTGACCTCAAAAGAGATGGACTTTGATTATAAGAACTTTAAATTACTGTCTTATAAGGCTTAAAGAAGAATGAAACATCTATTTCTTTTTAAAACAATAAAAAGTCCCCCACACAGCTTATCTATTTTTTTTAAGAACTTACAAATTCTGCCATATTTGATGTTTATTACTTTAGAGAATTCAAAGTTATACAACCACTAAAAATAATAGAACATCTTTACTTTTAGCTAAAAATATGTAATTGGTACATTTTTGAGGAACTTATACCTGGCTGAATAGCTTTTGATCAAATTCTCAAACTTACCTTTAAACCCAGAGATATCTAAGAAAAAAGTAATATGGGAAGAAATTACATGGAAATCAATATACACTTATTTTGAACTACTTCAATAAAATACTTGATATTGTCATTTCCTGGAGACTTCCACTTGACACTATTTTTTTTTTTTTTTACCAAATTGGGAAAAGAGGAATGAAGATGCATTTATGTTTGTCACTGTGACTGATTTATTCCACTTATTCAACAAATACTCCTTCTGTATCCATAAAGCACTAAATGCTATACTAATTTCTGGGAATACATAATTGGGAACCAGACATACACAGTTCTTGCCATCACAGAACATGAAATCAAAAGGTAGAGATAGATGTTACTAGCCACACTAAAAGAAAAAAGCTATAATCTAGTTTAGATCATCTAGCTAGCGAGAAAACAATGAGCTTAGATGTTAAGAGGGAAAAGCCCTGCTCCACTGTGGTTTTCATTCCTCCTTAAGCAAATTCTCACGGATGATGTAAAAAGAGACAAACATAACTTGTCTCAAAATTTTATACCTTCATTGTATAGATGTTTCGGTCTCTGGAAAGCTTTATATTTTTCCCTGTTTTTCTTCGCATGTCATAATGTCTAGTATCCCATTTAGGAAATAAAAATGACAAAAAATACTTATTCCAACCCTCCTATTTACATAGAAGAAGTAAATGAAGTTTAGGGAGGTGAAATGATGTTTAAGTCGTTTAATTTTGATTAATAGTAGTGGGTGTGGGTCAGCAATGAACCAGTTTCGTTGAAGCCCAAACATGGTTTGGCATATTAGTATTATCTGATAGTTCTGGGATTCCTTCAAACCTTCTGTCAGCTGTCAAGTTCTGCCATTGCTGCCTGAAGTTGTTGGAATGTAGACTTCTACCTCATGTATCCTTTGCGTCATTATTCCTTCCTTGCTGTCTTGTGTTTATCTAATTTTGCTTCAATGTGGAGTCCAACTTTTTCTTGATTTGACAGTCATCTGATATCAACATTTGTTCAATCTGTCACATCACCCCTTGGCTTATTTCAATCATGAAATCATATTAGTTAAGTAAAAAAGGTGCCTGAATATACAAAAAAAAAAAGGCCAAAAAATAAAACTGCTTAGTGTTCTTAATAGTAGGGTAATTAGAGAAAGCAATCCTTCATCAGTTAGAAATCAGTAATAATTTTCTTAGGATATTAATTTGAGATTTTCCTTTTACATCAACAATAGATGTAAACATATACATTTTTATATAGAGTAAATGTTTTTGAATTTTATATAGTATGTTTGTTAAATTAAGAAAGAGCTATAACCATGACACAGTAGCTGTTTTATATAAATTCTTCTAAATCATTTTCAGGACTTTAAAAAATTTCTCAAAGATGTTATTTCATGAGTAAGTTGCCACTCATCGGAAAAGCAAATGAAAAGGTCTAAAAGAAAGAGAACATTTATTTTTCCCCATTTAGAAAGAAAATGTATTAATTACGACTTTTATGAACCAATGATTTTATCCTTGAGTTTTTTTTCCCCATTATGGCATAAATGTATTCTTGATGTATGTACAAATGACAAAATAAAATAAAATAAAATATCTTAGTGTTGTATATTCACCATGGGAGATAATCATTTTTTTTTTTTTTTATTAAATCATAGCTGTGTACATTAATGCAATCATGGGGTACAATGTGATGGTTTTATATACAATTTAAAATGTTTTCATCAAACTGGTTGACATAGCCTTCATGGCATTTTCTTAGTTATTGTGTTAAGACATTTATATTCTACACCTAGTAAATTTCACATGTACCCTTGTAAGATGCACCATAGGTGTGATCCCACCAATCACCCTCCCAACCACCATCCTCCCCCCTCCCCTCCCATGCCCTTTTCCCCATATTCTTGTGCTATAATTGGGTTTTAGCCTTC
>CAUYRH010002051.1:17500-35441 GCA_963574655.1 Perodicticus potto
TCATTCGTACATGCAAATTTCGACTTTCTGCCAACTCCATAATCCTTTCACCTATTCATTTATTACTTTTATCCTGCTTTGAGGGAAGTTTCCCAAATATTTTCCCCTTGTTTTCTGTAGGAATGTATGTGACTGTAGTTTAATTGTGCATCTGATCCTAAGAGAACTCCCCATGAGAATGAAAAAATAACTAAAATTGTAAGCCATGATTCTGTCTCCCTTTAGTCTGTCTCAGCCAGCACCTTATTTTGTAAAGTTATTCAATATTTTTTCCTTTTGAATGGAATCATTTATCCTATATAACTTCTTCTCAGGCCATTTTCCTCATCTTTCTTTAGTTATACTGATCACTTATGTTTTTATCTGAAGGGAGGGTTGCTTTATGATTCTTCTGTGATATAATTCTACCTCAGGATGATGCTGGGTTTAGGAAAATCTACCAGTAAAACCAATGCCTGATGATCAAACTCTTAAAAACTGCAACCCCTTGAACCTCTTTAATACTTCTGAGTCTTACAGTTTGTTTTTCACTAGTTTTAGGCTATGGAAGTATACCCAATAAGCTTTATTTTATTGAACACAGTTTTAAACACTTTCTCAGGGTATTAAAATAAAACCCTTCTCAATTCATGTCATTAGCTAGTTTAATGATCCTACCTACTTTTCTTCTACCTAGTTCATTGATAAAGATCTAAAAGTAAAAGAATCATCAATTGCCTGGGCACAGTCTTCTACGACATTTCTGTACTGTCCTTGGGGTTGTAGAATCAGAATCAGATTTTTAAAAGTAATTTTGTGAGAATGTGATCAAGCTTAATAGATTTATGGATATTACTTTATGCTATCAGTTTTTTAACATAAAATTACTGGAACCAACAGTTCAGTCTGTTATTTTTTGCTCTTTATGGCAGTGTATGGCTCTTGTGGGGATTTAATATATACTTTTAAAATTTGTGGGTGTGTATTTGATATAAATTTAGAGAGATTTCCTATCTTCCTATATAATAATATATAGAATTTCTCAATTTTAGTGATTCTCAACTCATGAGTATTCAATGATAGAACCTTGGGTTTTAATAGTGCTGGATAAAATCCAGTAGACCTTATCTATTTAATACACCCAGCCTATTTTAACAGATAAGTTTGCTTTTTACTTCAGAGTTTCCTGCCCAGAATTTTGCATTCACTGTATTTATAAAGATGGGGGTAAAAGAAACTTGATAGTCTCTTTTTCTCTCTCTTTCTCTCTCTCTCCATTTATGATCAACCTCTTTTGCCCATTTTATAAAGTAGATACATGTTCTCTCTATTTTCTTCTTGAAACCTCCAACTTCACTTGACCCTGCCACAAAGTCCTAGAAAAAGTATATAAGGGTTTGAAAGGCAAGCAGTTTTTACAGCATTCTAATACATTTCAATTTTGCAGCACAATGAATACTGACAGTATAATAGAGACTTTAAAAACAAAGGTAAAGCAAACTATGAATGCTGTAAGATTTTTAATTTTTCTAAACTCAGCAGGGATAAGGAAGCATTTTCCTGCGTATGAGGCTTATCAAGTCATTATAAAATTGAAGAATTTAATCTTTCTGTGTTATACTTTGAATCCATAGTAGAATTTTAAAATGTATTTAAAAATGTGATTTTTAAAATAAAATATTGCATCAGACATATATGTTTCTTATAGACATTTATGTATTTAAGCAATATGCCTTAGACTAGTAAGAATTGTTAAAAAATAACTTAGAAAGTTATTTTTTTCTTCAACGGCTATAATAAACTTACCAGATCAAAAAATTACATCCTTTTATTTTAATAACTGTCACCTGGGTTAAGAATTATGCTTAGTTCAAAAAATGCAAACAATACTACTACTTCTAAATTTATTTTGTTAATGAAGCCACTACATAAATTTAGCACTTTTTTTTTTTATTAATTGCTCACACTGAAAAGGGCTAAATTCAGAATAACTCTCTGTTTCAAAGACCTAATTGCCAAGGACCTAGCCTTAATATTAACTAGGATAATTATTATGCAAAGCATACCCACCCAGAATGTTTGCATAGCTATCACAAGCGCTTTCATAAATGATGCTTTAATTAGTCTTAATTAGAATTTGTTTAAGTCAGCAGGGAATGCAGGGCCCGTGAAATGATGTATGTAATAAGCAGCAAGCTCACTTTTTACTTGGGGAATAGAGCTGACAAAATCACATCACGTTAAATTGATTCAGTCAGAATTAAAATTCTTATGGTATTAATTAAATGGAGGATCTCATTAGCAGGCTGCAGGGTGACGGAACGACTCTTTGGCGACCAGATGTGAGGGAAGAAGCATTGAAGGAGAGTACCGTTAGCCCAAAAGTCATCTTCTCTTAAACATAGACGTGATGACATTCAGCGTGGTCCAAAGTTGTGTAACTATAAATATTGTTAACATACCAAGAACTCAGAGCATTTTTTTTTTTTTTAGGTTGTTTGACTTCTTCAAGAATCTACACCACTGTAATCAAATTCTGAGTATTCAGAAACATTTTTATTTGATAAAACAACTTGCTAAACTTGGGAACCAATAAATAATTAAAATCAATACATGTTTCAGGTACATTTTTTAATGGAAATGAAACTCATTGAGAAATTATACCTGATGGTCTTTCTTCATTTCTTATCTACATTTCTTCTCATTGATTTCAATGATAACATAGAAAACTAAGTTCTGTTTAATCAGAAAAATAATAAGGTCTCGATTAATATACTCACAGAGCCACTGGTGATTTTTCTTCTTCCTGCTATTTGGTAGGGAAAGATGGCACATTTTTTGTTACTTATAAAACAGTTTGAGTTTGCAAATCTAGTCGTGGATGGATGATATTTACTTCCAATTAGCATATGTTTTGTGAATGGCAAGGGGCACATTCTCTGGCTGTGTACATTTTTGGTCAATATTATCAATTTAAGGCTTCATTACTTCCAGTATCTGTAAAAATGAATATTTTTCTTATAAATATTAAATGAGTAGAAAACTATGAAGGCTAAATTTTCCTACTAAAAGACACTAAGACAGCTGATATTTTACCATAGAGGAATTGAGTCTTACTATCTATAGGAAAACATAAGCTTTTTGAATATATATAGTTAACTCTTAAAACAAATTCTAAATTTTCAGGAAGTTATTTTAATGTGGTGGAATTTAAAAGTTGCCCCTACTCATGATGGATCATAAATAAATAAATTAGTAAATAAAGTCCAATATCCACTGTAGACTATTATATATTTGGAAAAATTTCCTTGGGATTTTTTTGATATTTTTCTTTATTTTAAAAATGGTTAGTAGATTTTTTCCCATATTTTAATTGTGGAAAATAGCATTATGAGAGATTGTAGATTATGGGTAAACTACTTCTCAGGATGTGATAAACCCTAGCTTCCCCACAGGACTCCGTTATAAACTCCGTTTCAATCTCTAACGTCAGTTTTGTCTCTCTAGTAATTTTTGTTTTTATGGAAATAATTTCATGTTGTGTCATTTCCTATTCCATTTATACTTTTTATCCTCAAAATGAGGTATCAAGATTTAAAGGCACAATACAGGTTGCTAAAAAACAGCTGAAGACTGTCTCATTCCACTTTGAAGTGTTTTGTATGTTTTGTATTTTGACTGACTACTCCACCCCTTTCTGACAGGTTGCTGAGAGTTGAAGTGCGACATAACAACAATGACCAGCCATTCAAATCTCAAGAACACTTAAAAAAGTCAAAACACTCTATGTCAATGCGTTTTCAGCAGAATGTAACATATGAAAATACACTTCTGTAGCCATACACTTTTTAAAACCTCGTTCTTGAATTGGCTTAACGAGGACAAAAATTGATCTAACATTGGGCCATTTCCTTGACAACACGAAGAAAGAAAATGCAAGTTCATTCGGAGTTGATCCTTTCTGCAAAGATGCTGTTATGCAGAATAAACATGGAGTGCAGTTCTTCTTTAACATTTTCAAACACAAAGTCAAGTGGCTTGTTCTTCAACGGTGTTATGTAGCATATGCCAGATAAACCAACAGCCATACTGGTGACAGGGCATTTTGCATATCAGTAACGGAGTAAACACACATACTAAGAAGATCTGCAAATGGTCAGCCTTGAAATGAATTCTGTGTTGGATTCTAGGAATTTATATGAGGTCTGCTTGCTTCAACGTTCTTCTATAGACTTATTTTGGGCTTCGTTTTTTTTAAGATGTCCAAAATGATAATCCTAGTTTGGTGCCACAATCACTCATGAGTGGAAAAAAAAAAACAAAAAACCCCAACACGTCCTATTTAGGAAACTGGCTTCCTCGTGGCTATTTTTCTTCTTGAAAAAAAAAAAAAAGCATATTTGTTTTATGACTGCCTAGAGCCAACTCCTGTTTTCCTTGCCTTTAGCAACAGACAAACCTCTACTGAGGCTTTTTACAGCCTATAGGAATATAGTAGAAAGGTTACATGAACATTCAGAAAAATAAATTAATAAGCTCAAACCTGCAAAACGTAAAGAGGGACAGGCTATGTGGATGCAATTGTTTTGATTTAGGTAAAGCCTATTATCTGATATTTGATTCCATTTGTAAAATTAATAGCTCCTCCATGAATTGAATGAATTTAAATTTAGAACCATCTCCTTGCTACCTCATGAGGATAGGTGAAGGGTATAGGATTTAGAATGATACATGTATTTGCATACTGGCTCTTTCACTTACTAGCCTTGAGTCACCCGGGAGATTATTAGACCTTTGCCTTATGTGAAGAAGGGATGCTTATACTGTCCCTTAAACTGTGCCCTATGAGGACAGGGACTCCATATGTCTATCTTTGCCAGAACCGCTAATATAATGTTAGAATAAATCAAATTACCTTCTATATGTCATGATAAAAAAACTTGTTTTATTTTTAGCAGCTACCAGATCATTTGTATGAGGTGAAGGAGAAGAGAAGAGAAACCTAAAGAACTCACACAATAAAAAGAAAAACCTTTTTTTTTCCAGCAGTGGGAGCACCAAAAAAACATACACCAAGAGTGGATCCAGAGACGTGAAGAGATATGTTGCTCATTTTAGAATTTTGTCTAACTTCTCATAGGAACAGTATCAGAGCTCCTGTTATTATATGAGAATAGGATGGAAAATTTGAAATTTTGAGAAATCCGTCTTGTTCATGGAATATTTATTGGGGTATTTAATTCATTTAAGTATTTGCTTCAAAGATTTCCTTAATATAAACTTAATCCCCTAAGATAACATGGCTAAACTCCTTTTTCACAGTAAATTAAATTGCAAGTCCAAATGAGGACCAGACAAAATGATTTTTAGAAAGCTAGAAGGGGACAAATCATGCATGTCTAATTTTTGAACTTAAGGCAAATAAGAGCGGGAAGGAATATTTTGGTTTGGTGACTTAAGGCTAAGTTAGAATCATGATATTGTCTACACGACCCTAAGTTAAGTCTCTCGTTTGCTACCCCTTCCACTGTTGTTAAATGATCAAGAACTACCTTCATCCCCGAACTCCTAGGGATGTAATCAGAGGAATATGGTGAGACTTTACGTAGCACTTATATTCTTAGGATAAGGGCCAAAGAAGGCCAAGTGCCCAAGGAATCTATGTAAAAGCCTAACCACATTTCAGAAAAGTTTATGAGAAGAGGAAGGCTTTTTTATTTTCAGGGACCATAGATCCCACCAGCTGTTATGTTCTGTGTTTACAGCATTGCAGTCAAAAGTTTTGTGTACTTTGAATTATTTATTTCTTAACTACCTCCCAAACTGTTCCCTTAACGTATAATTCTTTCATAGAGTGATACACACACAGCATCTTTGTGCAACCTGGGAATTTTGTGCTGAACATTGATCATAATAGCTAATGCCTTAATGTTTGCTGTTTGACTACTGACAGCTTTCAAGCCCACACCTAGGCAAGCTACAAAAGAGTCCACGTTTTTTCCTTTGGCGCTGGCGGGAAGTTCAAACCAGGCAGGCTCCAACTGCTGCACGCAGAGCCCTTGCCCAGCCCAGCCCCTTAACCACCTATAATGAAGCTTGATGGCAAACTCCTTTCCCTGTCCTCTGAAGCTATTTTGGGACTAACTTGGGAGCTAGTCCTGCTTTCTCTCCCCATCACATTCCCTATGTGACTAATAAAGGCTGCACACTTTCTCAGTATGAATGTGACATCAACAGTCTTGACATCTGAACCAAATCTTAGAGTTTAAGGTGCCCATCCTCCCCCTGCAGGGTGATCACAACATCAGTTAAATACATATCCCTGCCACACACTGTGGTTCATGTTAAAAAATGGAGGGTAAGGATCTGTTTGTTTGTTTATTTTAACACAATGTGCTTTTCATCTGTGATTTCTTTCAGATCCCGGATGCCCTGTGGACCAACAGCTCTGTAATAGACCCAAAAGAACTGGATATTGATATGACTAAGAACATCAACAGCAGGGACAGAGGTTAGGATGGCAACGTGAAGGGCTATCAAGTCCCATTTCTTCAGGGCACAAGCTGATCTCCAGCTGGGATCAGAAATTTTCCCCAGTGATGTAGCACTGTCTAATTAGCTGCATTAGGGAAGACAGCCTTTCTCTGAGCGCTGGCCACAGTTGGAGACAGGAAACTCACCTACTTCACTGGTAAGGCTGCAACACTTAATTAATTAATGGTTGCAGCATATTTATGATCTTGGAATAAAAGGGCTATAGGAATGACAGTATTACTATATTCCTTCCTCTTGCTAAGGGGAAACGTGAACTACTTTGGCAAATGAGTGAATCCAGATTGAAATATATTTTTCCCCCAAAGACTGATGAATTACAAATACCTTCAGAATGTCTTTCCTTTCCGTTAATTCTAAAAACTTGAGTCTATTTTGTAAAATATGACCTATTTTTCCTATAGAATTTCATGCTTACGGGAAAAAAAGGTTTAAGGTATAATTACATGTTCATATCACAGAAAAAGCTGTTATTTGCCATAGCAGTGGAGGCGAAGGGGAAAATGAAGAAAGATTCTTAATCCAATAATGAAAATTCTCATTGTCCACAAATTTAGTGGCTCAAAATAATGATGATGCACCTGAAGGAAATTAAGAGACAAGTCTAACTGAAATTTAACTCAGAATACCTTTCTATTTTGGCTTTCCATAATGTAGATGCAGAGGATTAGAGCAAACAACTCAGCAGAATTGCTAAAGAAATAAAGGTGAGCAGAGATTGAGCTAGAGATTAACAACAAAGGCAAACAGAGAAATCAAGTCATTAGGTGACACAAAAGGGAGAACTATAGACAGTGGTTGTGGAACAGAGAAATATAAGTAAAATGACAATTAGAAATCCAAATAGAATGATTAGCTTTGAAAAGGTGGGCAACTTATATAGAATTTCTCTTTATTTCGTAGTGACTTTAAATAAAGAAAAATAGTACTAAATTGTTCCCCCTTTTATGTTCTATATGAACCCACTTCCAAATCTCAACTATCATATGATGGCACCATAAATGCAGAAAGAGAATCTTATTTTCCTTGTTTTCTACTCACTCTCTTCTTCCTTTTCATCAGGAGTACAGCATGGAAAACATTTTTACACGGGGCTACTTCACTGAGCTTTAAACTACCCAGAACAAGAGACTGACTTAGCAGGTAGTTGGGCCTCAAATGTGTTGATCTATATAGTATGAAGCACAATTGATAAAGACTCAGTAGAAGGCTTTAGAGAAAATGATAGGTACGGAATGAAAATCATTTTCTAAAGTGTCCAAAGCAATTACCACGTGCACTTTGACCTTCTCAATTTTGGTAAGTAGCAGTAGGAAAGAAATGGCTGAACAAAAGCTTTGCAGAAAGAAGACTTGGAATTCAGCTCGAGAATAACTGATGATCAAGAGGATTTCTGGGCAGCAGGGCAGAGGCTATTCCCTCACAAGAGGGTTCATGATGCTCACTGTGAATGGGCAGTTCAGGGAGCAGGTAAACCCTATGCAAGACAATGATGTTGATTTAAAATAGAAAGGAGATTTCTTGCTCTCTTTTGCATTTCAAGCTTCTATCTACATCACAAAGTGAAAAGAGTGGTATAATAATCTGGCTTTATGCAGTCGAAAACTCTCCTTTAAAGTACACGGGAAAAGTTCCAAACACAGAGACCCTGTCACCAAGCAAATTCCTGACACCTAAAAACATCATCCTTTTTCCTCCATAGATTAGATTTTGAATTCTCTCCTATTTATGTTTGTACTTGCCTTCGTCTCTGTGTTTGTCTACATATTGTTCATTATGAAAAAAGTATAAAACATTTGTATATGTAACATATTATGTATTTATGAGAGTATCATGGATATGCATACACATATGTCTCTTTGGCCCAGTTAAAATTCAGGAAATGGTTCCTGCATCTTGAACAAAGTATGTATGTTGGAGGTCAATTTTGAAGTTTAGATTCAGCAGACTTTGTATAGTGAGAATTTTCTATGTTTGGAAAAAGAGAGTAAGGAAATGTAGTAAAATAACCAGCCAAGCTTCAATCCCATGAGTAACTTTGTGAAGTTCTCTCAGACCAATTGGTTACCCTGACCTCATATTCTTCATACTTACTATTTTAAAATATTTGGAACTATACCAATTAATGGCTTATCAGTATTCAATATTATTGCCAACACATGTAGGGATAAAGCAAACTGCAGAACATAAGGCAAGAAGACTAAAAAGTAGCATAGGCTAGGGTTTATGTTTAACTGTCTTCTTGTCTATAGTTCAAACCTGTAAGTATCCTTAACTGGGTTCATGTCATCAGAGTCTGAGAATTCAATGAACCTTTATGTCAATGTGGGCTTTGATGGGAGAATGGGTCCATACTACAGTGAGGTAATTGTTGGCATTGAGAAGACCTGAAAACAGGAATATGAGACATTTAGAAGACAAACACCTAACTGTGGTGACTCACATCTGTAATCCTAGGACTCTGGGAGGCCAAGGCGGGAGGATTGATTGAGGTCAGGGGTTCGAGACCAGTCCAAGCAAGAGTAAGACGCCATCTCTACTAAAAATAGAAAAATTAGCTGGGCATGGTGGTGTGTGACTATAGACCCAGATACTTGGGAGACTGAGGCAGGAGGACCTCTTAAATCCAGGAGTTGGAGGTTTTTGTGAGCTAGGCTAATGCCTTGGGACTCTAGCCTGGATGACAGAGCAAGACTCTGTCTCTGTCTCAAAAAAAAAAAAAAAAAAAAAAAAGACAAACAAGGGCATGAGGACTCAGATTTTAATGAAACAAAAAATTGGGTGGAGAAAGACACTGATTACTGGACAGTGACTATTGAGAAAATACCCCTTTATGATTGTTGACTTATTAAGTTTAGGTCTGCAAATAAGAATTGTGATAATAAATCATGTACTTCAAAATGCTCAGAGACCCAATCCATCAATCTATGAATTAATCATTAGATGTTTAGGAAGAAAAAATAAAAACTATGGTCCTTACCTGCAGGGGTACTATAATCTAGTAGGGAGAGAAGATACACATGTGAACAGTGAAATTTCTCTGAGGCACATTTGTATTACATGATAACTTCCAAGAAAACCTGAGATTTTCAAATTAACTCACACTAAAGTCTACTCATGAATTTCGGTAACTCGGCAACTGTACTCCTTCTTCTCCCTGGCCCACAAATCAATTTACATGCCCTGTCATACCTCCAGAGAAAGATGAATGGTGCATAAAAGTCCCCAGAGAGTTGCTCAAATGGGCTCAGAAATTATCCATGTTTTCTGCTCTGGGTTCTTCACTGAGGCCTGGAAGAATCTTAAAAAAAATTAGTTTTGTCACCTTTTCAGTGGCTGACAGTGCCCTCCATGGGATTACTCAACTTTTGAACACCGTCATTTTTCTTTCATCTCGGAAGGCCAGGGATACCCAGCAGTTTGCAGAACAGCTGGGAAGACATACTCCCGAACTTTTGTCACTCAGTGTCACCTCTGCTCCAGAAACTGCACTATGTGCATTGTGAGAATCATCAAGCCACTCTTAAAAACATCTCCCTAAACTTTTGTTTCTAACTGCATAAAGGTAAAGAGGTTTATGGGACCACATGAAGACGAACTCAATGCTGTTGCTTTTATGGTTTATGTATTTGATATATTTATCTCTATTTCCCAGGTCACAGGCACATTCCTTACTCTTTTAATCTAAAATAAAACCTTCATGAATATCAAATATTGCCAAAAGAAATATTGCTTGAGTGGTGTGAGGTTGTGTTTCATTTCTATCCTGCTCCTACTGTGCTTAGGAGCTGCTATGCCCTGAGCTCTCGTGATACGGTCAAAGACTTCAGAAAGGATGGGGACTTTCTCTAGCCAAGGGTGGTAGAGCCATGGTCTGCAAAGGTTCTACCATGCAATGGTTCTACCATGGTTGGCACTTGACCCTGCTGTGAGGATAATTAGAATCCTATAAAAGGGAAGAAAGGGGGCTCAAAGTGGCCTTTCAGGTAAGAGTGAGTGTGGGTGTGCCATCCTCATTCTTGCTTCAGAACCAAGACACACATTTTCTTGACTAACAGGAGAGGTAGCTGCTGAAATTGACAGCTGAGTCCTTGTCCAGGAACTGTATTCAGCCCAACGAACCTGTGTCACTCAAGATTATGGGCAACTTGTACCCAATGACCAATTAATGGGAAGTTATAAAGTTCTCCTTGATTCATCATGAGACAACCCTGCAGGCCAGCTTGGCTCTGGAGCTCCCCATGATTTTGGTTGAGGTCTCTACGGCAGCCATATCACCATTCACTTTCTCCCTCTGCCTAATCCTGTGTCATCATTTTCTTACACGTGATCCTCAGGGACCTTTCCACTGAATTTGCACACAAATCTCATTCCTATATCTGTTTCTTGGGAAACCGAGCTTTAAAAAAGGAAGTAATAAGGTTTTTCAGGGGAAAAGGGAAAATTATTTTATCAGCCTGGTGGAGGGGATGTTTAGTTGGGGGTGGCTGTTTGGAATATAAGCTTGAAAATCAGTAAGTAGAGAGGCCCTTGCATGTCAGGCTGTTATGTTAGGATTTTATCTAACAGACTACAATCTGCGAATTTGTGGCATCTCAACTTACAGGAGAATCTTCATCCTACACCTGACATGGATGTCATTAGTCAATAACTGCTCTCTACTCTGCAGAGTTCCAGCCTGACTATTCAACCTTCTACTGGCTGAGAGTCAGCAAAAATGTTTACAATCATATTTAAATCTCCATGGTCTAAAAGAGATTTTGTTCTTGGTGAATATTCATCTTTCTCTGTAGCGAAACTATAGCTGGAGGAGGAGAAAGTGGTAAAAGGAACAGCAGCTTCGGGTTACTCAGAACACGTGTCATAATTTTCATCTCCATTGCTTCATATTGCTCATGTGGCCTGAAAGGCCAAAGGAACTCCTCCATCAAGAAGAGCCATTATTGGATGGAAGGAAGAAAGGAAGAAGAGGGGGGAGGAAGGAAGGGAGGAAGGAAGACTCCTTCTTATCAGAAAAGGTGCAAGAGGCGTGTGTATGTGTGGCTGGTGTGGCTATATGCATATAAGATAAAGTAATCACAATTTTTTTTCATATAAAAAGCAGACTGTCTGAAATGTTTCCACCTGTCCTCAAGATGTCAGTTGAAAAAAGAGACCAACGAAATATCTAGTGAAGCTTGAACAAACTTTTCCTCTTTGAGTCAGAATTTTATACCAAACTTTATTTGTATTTTTTTATGTTGTTAGAGACCTCCATGATTTCCTATGTCGAATACCCCATTTTTCAAATGTAAGTATTGTAAGTACCTTGTTTACTTTAATCACAGCTGAGAAAATGAAAGGGCTTCCAAACCTAGGTACAGTTAGAATTTTGACACTGAAAGTCTTCTACTTTGCACTTTCAGTATGTAGCTGTTGATAAATAGAATGATTCATTTTAGGCTTTAACAGAGGAGGAAAAACAGATAATAAAGGAGTGTTGCTAGTGCAGAAAAAATTGTCGGTGAACAGCTCAAAATGTATAGCACTTTGGGGTCCCGTAGAGTAGAGTCAAAAGACCCAATATGCTTAGTGGATCTTGGGGGCATCTTTATCTTAGAGCATCAAACAGTAAACACTATCAATAATGACCCTGATGAGGAGTGAAGGAAATATTTCATTACATTATCTCTAGTCTGCTTAAAAGGCAGGAATTTTAAGATAGTTTAGATACACGTAAACAAATTTATTAAAGAAAAGCAATTTTGCTCAAAAACACAAGTAGTTGGTATCTGAAAATTTATGAAAAGAGAAAAATGTAATCTCTAGGAATTTCAAACAGTAGAGGCAATGCTGTTCAAAACCAAAAAAGACAAGCATGTATTTGCTATGTCTCTGCATTTATCCAAGGAGTACAGATAATAGAATTAGCCAGAAAAGTAGAGGTGCGTAGAAACACACCCTTCACCTCACCACTCCTAACGATGGGAGAAAATGTATTCTTTCCTCTCAATTTGGTTTTAGGAATGCTCATTATATTTCCAAGTATTAGAGAGTATTGCACTAAAATTAGTTATTTCATACTCAAAAACTCCTTTCTTGTCCACAATATTCATGAGTACAGGGACTATCTTCTTCTAAAGTTGCAAAGGCTGTCTTTGGTTAAATCAGAGGCTCCATCCCATGTAGAAAACAAATGTTTATTTACAAGCAATTTATGACTGAATGTACTATGACTCTCCTAAAGATGCTTAGCTAGCATCTAGGTTTATTCCTTAAGAAAATGACAATAATATATTGTTTTTATTTACCTTTATAAGGAAAGATCAGTATGCCTTTAAGACTAATATTTTATGGAAGTATAAAATAATAATACCAATGACATTAAAATAGTGTATTAATAATTATAATTCTACAAGATAAGGAAGAAATGGGGTATTTGTAAAAAAAAAAAAAACAAAACAGCCAAAAGGCCTCTCTAACATGAGTTTTTTCCCCCAAATATAGTAAATACTACAGGAAATTTTAAGGTTCTGAAGAGCTTTCTTCATGCGTACATTTATTTGACTGGCCCACTCTGCTTTTTCCTCAACTTCTCTTTCGTCATTCCCTATTTCCACCCTCCTAATTTCTCACTTTCTTTTATTTATTTTTTTTTAGAATAGTAGGATGAGACTATTCTATCCAATGACTATCCAATGTTATCTATCGTCCTACTATTCTAAAGACTTGTTTTTAGTCTTGGAAAACTAGTAACAATAAAAAGATAGGAACAAACTTTCCCACACTAGGCTATACTTCCACTCAGCAGATATTTTAACACTTCACAGAAATAAATACTTCTTTCTCTTTTTTTTAACCTAGTCCAAACCTACTAAAACATTCACCATCTCTGCCGCTTAATGCATTTATTCATGGCCTCTATATATTCTCCTCTGCAACCTCTCCTTTCGTGTCTTCATTTTAATAATATTGCTGATGTGAAAATGGGCAGATAAATTATTCAATTTTTCCTATTCAGTGTATCTGCAGTAAAACTGATACCCTATCTCTGTAAACACGTCTGTAATAATTGAAGTTATTCTTTTCTCCTTATTTGCCTACCTGCTTGTCTCTCTTTTACCGGCTCTTTGCACCTAGTTCTCAGGCCTTTGGCTAGGATAGACTTGAAGTACTCTGTTGCTATTTGTTATACAATGAAGACAAGCTGCTAAGTAGATGCAAATGCTAATTTTGTAGTTACTTTTCATCGCACATGAAATTTCATTAGTGTTGTTAAGTATGGAAAATTAATTACTCCTTAATCACATGTCCACAGAACCTAATCACCAACTACAAATAACTATGTTAAAGGGTAATGCTATGGATTAACCATAAATCAACAAAGCAGGAAAATTCTACATTAAGGCCAAAATCTAGGTGAATACTCGTGACCTCTGGTTGCTAATAAAGAAATAGATCTAATCCCTTGTGCTAGAACAATATTTTTCGAGCATTTATTTATTCAAGAATTAAAAAATCTGTTTTCTCTGGGTGAGACTCAGGAAATAAAACAATGATAAAACCCTCTCTGTCCTCAAAGAGTCTGTAATCTACTAGAGGGAGCTAGCAAGTAGAAATAGAGACCAAGGTGTGGTCTGCACAGGTGCTTTGGAAAAACAACAGAATGAGCAACTAACCCAGGCTTAGGGTGGTTTGTGAAAGTATCAAAATAGGGGATGTGAAGCAGACGTACTAAACTTAAGATTTACTCATATGTTTTCTTCTCTTTCTCCACTTTCTTCAGGGAAACTTACTTTTTTTTTTTTTTTGAATCACCAAGACAGGATGTGCTGGAGATTTCATCCTGGATGGCAGCTGACTAGAGCCTGTTGTTAGCAGCTCATTCTAACCTTTCCTAACTCTGTTTATGTTGACATTACGTCAATTAGTAGCTTGAAACGTGTAATGGTAATAGTACTTGCCCCATGGAAATTAGCATATGCTACAAAGGTGGGCTAAAATATTCCTCCAGAGTAGGTTATTAAACATTTAGCATATATCACGGTGATTCTAACAGAGAATTTGGTGGAGAATAATAAGACAGAATAGCTTTCCTGGTAACTATGAAGCATGGTCCTTTAATAAAGCATGGATTGGAACAATAAGTAAGACATTATTATTGTTTTCTTAAAATTTAAAGTAGGAGGGATAAGACATGTAGTAAATACATCAAGACCAAATTCAAAGACAGAAGAAGACTAGAAGGACTGCCCTGCATGTATATATCAATAATTAGTCTGCGGGGTGGCAACTGTGGCTCAGTGGCCAGGGCGCCAGCCCCATATACCGAGGTTCAAACTTGGTCCCGGCCGAACTGCAACAAAAAACAGCTGGGCGTGGTGGTGGGTGCCTGTAGTCCCAGCTACTTGCTAGGCTGAGGCAAAAGAATGGCCTAAGCCTAGGAGTTGGAGGTTGCTGTGAGCTGTGTGATGCCACGGCACTCTACTGAGGGCAACAAAGTGAAACTCTGCCCCCCTCCAAAAAAAATTAGTCTGTGGATTGGTAGGTCCTTAGAGCCCCACTTTTCTCCTCCCTCCTTCCCTCCCTTCCTTCCTAAGATGATGCTCACCCTGTCATCCTGGGGAGACTGTAATGCAGCCTCAAACTCCTGAGCTCAAATGATCCTCTTTCCTCAGTCTTCTGAGTAGCGGGGACTACAGGGGCCCACTAAAATGTCTGCCTAATTTTTCTATTTTTAGTAGCGATAGGTCTCACTCTTGCTCAAGCTGGTCTCACGCTACTACACCCAAGTGATCCTTCTGCCTCAACCTCCCAGACGGCTCATATTACAGGCATGGGACACTGCACCTGGCCCCCACATTTATTTTCTTAGAGTCTGTGGGTGATTTAGGCAAAAGCATTGTTTTCTGGGAGATGAGATTTCTCAGAGAACTTTTATCAACCTGCTGTCCTTCCCCAGGGCGTCTATACAACGTGAGCAATAGAAAGAGATACCGCGACAAAGTGTTTAACAGTATTGGCACTGGTCACTGGGTGCCTTGGTCCAAATACTCCATAACTATCCAGGAATTAGAAAATTACATAAACTCTTTGTTCTTCAGATTTCTCTTGCTTAAATTTAAAATAGTAATAGTACTTAATATACTATTAAGTGATAGTTAATATTTAAGTAATAGCACTTAATACGTACAGTTTTTGAAGATGAAATGAGTTAAAGACATGAAAGTATTCAGTATGTGCTTGGCTCACTGCACACACTGTAACTATCCAATGTTATCTATCGTTATTATTAACACACATTCCCAAGGACTGGCAGCTTCCACAAAATGGATTAGGCATGATCTGTTCATGTCTCAAACGGTTCTAAGACCCTCCGGAAGTGATTACTAGTCCTTGAGCTTTATGAAAAGTAACAAATATGAGGATTAAACACAGAATTTTGGGTGCTTGTCCAATTTCTGTATAATTTTCTCTGAATATTTGTGATCTTATCTTTTTCTAGAATTATGAGCAGACATACTAGATATTATTTCCCTTATTTTATTGTGTTTTTAAAAAGATTTTACTAATCAGTTAGAGAGGAAATTTCCAGTTCTGAAAATACAGTGATGTTGACCTCATAAAATGGTGGGGGTTTTTAAAAAAAATATAAGGATAAAATGTTTTTGGAAAGACTTAAGCACTTAACAAAGGCACGAAATTTCTCTTTTTCCTTGCTGGTAATGGAATTATTCACCACCTGTTGGTTTTGATGAACTCTTTATTTAAAAGCAATAAAGAAAAGGTGACCTTTCAACACAGAACCCCTTCTTCACTTCCGGTTCTACTTTTGGAGTTCCAGGAATTCCACGGTAAGACCTTGAATATGGCTACAAATGTGACAGGAGCTAGAATTATTTCTGAGATATAAGAAATAAAGGCATTATGGTGATTATTAATCACTTATAAGATTCCTTGAAAATGAAAACCTGCTATACAGCACCTAAATCCATCGGACTCAAGAACTACGTACGAATCATCTGTGTAATGGCTCAACCTGTATACTCATTTATGGACCGATGCTTGATTACAAGCTGACAAGTAGATAAAGTGAGCAGGTTTCTTTATGGGGTCTTAAAAAATTCCGTGACTATTTCTTGCACTAAATTCAGGTTGGCCCCAGTAATATACGGGATGCCATGGTAGAGATACTGGTGTGGAATAGAACAGATTGGTGTTCTTGGCATTATAACTACCTTGCCCGGGTGCTGTGCAAATCATTGATTGTCCTGGGCCTCATTTTCCTTTCTGGGGTGTTGGTTTAGACACAGTGCTTTTCAAACTGTGCTCTGAGAAGCCCTAAGAATCCTGACAGAGGAGCTCAGGAGTGACATTGAGAGGATGGGAATCTGGCAATTAAAAGTCTGGCTCTTCCTCTCATCCAATCAATAAATCAGGAAATACCATTTTTGTCAGTTTTACAGATGAAATGTTTGCCGGTGTTACATAATTGATTTAGGCAAATTTTCCTTGAAAAAAGACTAGTAGTTAAAAGTTGAAAACTTTAAACTGGTTCAAATTTGTCAGCAGTGACCATAGCTCAGTGGGTAGGGCACCGGCCATAAACACTGAGGCTGACGGGTTCGAACTCAACTGGGGCTAGCTAAAACAGTAATGACAATTGCAACAAGAAAAAGGATAGCTGGCCATTGTGGCAGGTGCCTGTAGTCCCAGCTACTTGGGAGGCTGAGGCAAGAGAATTGCTTGAGCCCAAGAGTTTAAAGTTGCTGTGAGCTGTGATGCCACAGCACTCTACTGAGTGTGACAGCTTAAGATTCTGTCTCAAAAACAAAACAAAACAAAACAAAACAAACTTGTTCAAGCTTCAAGACTGGAGACTCTATTGTATCCCCATTACTAGTTTAAGAGGTGATACTTCATGTAATACTAAAAATTAGCTCATACTACTTAGATTGCTTGACTCATAAAACTTGGTGAAATACAATGAATAGGAAGTGACTACTCAGTAGGGTTTGGGCCTTTAAAATACTTCATATGTGACTTTGGGGTCAAGCTTTTCTGGAAGATGGCTGCTCTGGAGTGGGCCGAGGTGAAAGTGGATGGCGCCGAACCAAAACTGAGCAAGAATGAGCTAAAGAGATGCCTGAAAGCTGAGAAGAAGATGGCAGAGAAGGAGGCCAAGCAGAAAGAGCTCAGGGAGAAACACCTAAGCCAGGCCACTGCTGATGCCACTAACCACACCACTGACAATGGTGTGGGTGTCCAGAAGGAGAGCTTGGACCCAAATCAATACTACAAGATCAGAAGTCAAGCAGTCCATCAGTTGAAAGTCAATGGAGAAGACCCATACCCACACAAGTTCCATGTAGACATCTCACTTACTGACTTCATCCAAAAGTATAATCATCTTCAGCCTGGGGACCACCTG